>JAJEKV010000061.1:0-288821 GCA_021234155.1 Isoetes taiwanensis
ATGGTAATTAACTTCTACTGCATTGGCATCCTCCTGAAAGTTGAAAAACTCCGAGTCATTGTTATCACTTGTTTTGGTGTCGCCTAAGCGACATTTCCAATCTAGTTTCAGAAAGCAAGCGTATAACTCATGATTAAAATGTTGCATCCTCAGGTTCAAGCATCTCGATTCTCTTAAGCTTTAGCAATGCTTTGGTATTTGCCATGTTTTTCTATGTTCCAAGAATTTAATGGTATGATTGAGTTGCAAAAGAATCAAGGTCCATACTCTTATTATGGTAAAATTACGCTTGGATACAGATTATGTGATCTTAAATTATTGGAATGAGCAATCATAGTTTATTATTCCTTGCATTAATTTTGTGTTCTACATTTTCACATCTCAATTGATTTATCCAACCCAGAGAGAAGACACATTGTCTGGCTTGTTTGTCACAGTTTGCTCTAGTTTGCATCTCATTGTTCGTGATAACACATGTAGGTGCATTAAATGAAAAGCGCCCTAGGCCGAAATTTTAATTCAGTTTAAAGATGATGCAGCATTTTATTCTCTTAAATCTCCAAGGCCTCCCCTTTTGGGGGTGGGTCCTGAGTGTCCAGCCTGGCCTTTTAGTTAGTAAGGTTGGCTTGGATGTCTTTGGCAAGTCAAAAGGATTTGTTCTCAAGTAGTATATACCCGATTTCTTAGATCTCCGGGTTTTACCGTATGGGGCCTCTGAGATATTTTGTCGCTCAATCTCTCATGAGTTCTTAGTTTCCAATTTGGAATTATATTTTTGTCGCCCATCCTACAGAGTTCTTATTTTCATTTTGGTATCTAATGGAATTTGGCCAATGTGAAGGTGCCTTTCATATGCAACAACTAATATTACGATTCCATCTCAGTGCAAATTATTTAATATTTCAAACAACAAACCTGTACCATGATGGTTGTTGTCAGTTGGCGCGTCAAGCTATAGGCACAATAACTAATAAATCTTGCTCCGCCTATTTCTACTGGATTTATCCAAAATCTTAATCGGCCTCTCAAAGATAGATACCGCCTACAAGCTTAAATGAAAGTATAGACCTCCGCCCATACCGCATCATTTTGGATTCAATATAACTATAAAAGTAAAAAATAACGACATTACGGCGTCACAGTATAAATTCTACTCCGCCAATGCTGCCAAATCCAAATTACATCGGGTTATTTCAACATTCTATCAATACTAAATCACCCCATCGATTTCAAACATTTTTGAACTTAAAAAACAAAAGTATCTTTCAAGGAGGATATGTATAAAAAGTTCTCAAGATCTTTCATGGGAGCGAGATTTTCCCCGTGCTTCCGGCTTGATGAAAAAATTCTAGCTTCCAATTTACTTTATGTATTATTTAATTTGTTGAATTACAGTAACTCTGGCATAGAATCCTCCCACCTATGCATTGTATGGACTTATCATTTCTCTCCGGTAGTGTGTATATATAAATATAAGCTGCTTAGGGCCAAATCTTGCTGTCTTGAATTGGAACCCTCCTCTATGCATAAAAATGCTGATTTCCTACAATTTCATTTATTGTGTTCTGCTGTGGAGAGGTTGAACTATTTTTAACTTAGGCTTTTGGCTCTTTCTTTGTCTTGGACTCGTTATTTCTTCACCAATGTTAGAATCCAGATTTGGCCTACCATTCTAAGTTTAACTCATACGGGTCTTGTTCATAAACATATTTCACCTCGACCCAGCGTTAGGTTACATAGTTTTTGATTTGCATTACACGGCGCTATAAAGCATAAAGCATTAATTATCCCATAAAGCATCTTTTTAGCCCAAATAGTTCATAGACAATAATGGATATTGAGTTAAAAAGTAGTGACCTCATGTTTTTCCTTTGCTTATCTGCAATCTTGTATTTTAGCATCTCTAATGGAGTTGGATGAACCACAATAAATTGGTAACTCTGTCTAGAATAATTTGATTTTGAACCATATGTCCTCTAGTCTATGGCTTACATTCAAAATTTGATTACCGATGTCGCAGAACCTTAATTTCATTACAGAGTTGATTCTCTATTTGATAACTTATTTCAAAGGTAATTAACTTGTTTATTCATAGACCATGGGTGGTTGCTTTACTTGTGTGTATTTAATTCCTAATCTACATTGGAGAAAACCAGGGCAATATTCCATAGTATTTGTTGACGATCCCTCTTTTAACAAGCTGGACGACTTTGTCTCATCATGCATGTGCAATGATTCAAAATACCATTCAAGAGGGCATCATAGCATGCACTTCCCACCGCCACAAGGGCTGTAAGTTTGGCTTACGGTGGAGTTCCTCGTGGAGTTCAACGCTGGAATTCCCAAATACATAATGCATGTAAAAAATTGATGTCAAAATGAATTTGCGGTGCATCATAGCTGACTAAGCAATAAGGGCACATAGTTTCAGCACAATCATAATGGTGGAAACGTTGGAATTCCCAACATCACATGTACGATGATCAATCTCCGTGTATATTGTTGTTTGTCATCCCAAAATGCATTCGGATACATATTTGAACTATAAATTGCTTTGAACTTCTTTGACTTGCATGGATCTCAACCCTAGTCTAGTTGTCAAACACTGCTTACTCTACCATACGTACGTTGGTTTGTGTGATATAAAAAGCTGTGCAAATTTTAAAACCGGTTGGTGTTAACGTGTGGAAGGTTATGGAATGACGAAAAATGTAATTGTATACTATGTGACCTCTTTGTATGTTATTGTCTTAAATCAGCAATTTCAATTCACTAATAGTGCATTTTGCAATTGCCTGATATTACTTTATGTTTTCATTAAAATTTTTATATAATAACTTTTGCATTGTTATGATGTGGTTTTGGGGCTTGAGAAATCAGCCTTCTACCAAAGTTGTTTGAATGTTATGTTGAATTATGTTTATGAATATTTTGGTAACTACTTTTCATTGAGAATACATGGTTTTGGGGCTTGAGAAATCAGTCCTCTACCAGGTAGCCTTAATGGAGATATAATTTCAATACTGCCGCATCGCTGAAAGGAAAACTTGTTTATTTGGAAAATAATGAAATGTACCTTCTCGTGACAAGTATTGAGCTTATTTAGTATTTTGTTGACCTATTAGGAGCTCGGAAACAGATTGTATTTTCAGTTTCTGCTAAGACTGTTAGAGTAGATTTGCTAGATTAGACCCTAGGCAAAAGAAAGTATATACTTCCCTTGCCTAGGGTCTACCCACAAATCCATACTTCTCATGCCTAGGGTCTAATCTAGCCAAATCCATACAATTCTCTAACTCTCGGCCAACCGGGTTAGAGAAATGCCCCGGCACCACCTGTGCCCTCTATTCCGTGATGAGTCCACCGAATACAAAAATAAGTTCTATATTTGTCATCGCTCAACATTTTTCTATTACCAAGTTATCTTTCCTTTTCTTTAGCGGTAGAATTTTTGAAAGTATAGCCTTAGAAAGCAACAAATGTGTTATATAAAGTGAAAAAAGGTAATAACATCCCTTTCTTTACCGTAAAAGTCTAGTAGTATACATATCTTTGCTGATCATAATCGCTAAAATACATTTCGAAGCCAGCTTTATGTGAAGATATTCCACCCCTTTTTCTCTTGATAACAACATCCCTAAGCAAAAAGTTTGGCTAATTCGAGGAGAGAGCCCGTGACCGCAGCCCAAAACATGCAAACGTTAGCAAGATCCCTCGGGTAACGATGTAAGGGCCAAAGGTACATTGTCCCCGCCTTTATCAATCGATCACCACTGTAACCCTTGCCCTCGACATCGCATCAAGAAAGGAAATAGAAATGGAAGTAACTTAAGATTACAATCCAAAAAGCTGGTAAATATAATGCATAACTTCCATTTGCTTTTTGCACTCTATGTAAATAAGCATGAGCAAACAGTCTATAACAATCTCAGTTTCAGCACCTAAATAAGAATCTCAAGTAGGCGATTGTCCAAATTATCAAGTAGTGCACCAAAATATTCCTCACACCTTATCATAAGCAAAGCCAGGTGTCCAGGCAAGAATTCATGCAAGTCTAAACAAGGTGCATCCCATGTTTAAATTCAAATGCAACAAATCAGACGCTTTAGCTTCCAAGATATGCACAAAAAATTTTAAGTATACTTAGTTTTATGTCCGTTTGAAAAACCAAGTAATCACTCTCATAGTTATCCATTTCATTGCAACAATTTCCTAGTGTATTCACGGCCTTAATTTAAAAGCATAGTGCATATAATTCTTCTGGGGTAACCATAACAAAGACGTTCATGTTTCGTTATTGAAGCTAAAATAAATTGCAATAACCTTTGTAGCATCTGCAACGCTTAAGAGTACCATTATCCAAGTCTAAAGCCCAAAGTCCACTTTTAGCAGACCTTTTAACAGCTGGCAAACTATTGGCCTTCAAAATCATGCAATAATAGAAGGCCTTTAAAGTCCAAAAAGCCTTCTACATCCAAGCATGCTCTATAGCACACTATATTCACTCATAAATCCTGTTTAATTAAATCATTCAAAGATAATATTACATCTCAAACGAAAATACTACAAACCAATGAAAATGCTTGATCTGTCATGCATCACTTTGTTCCAGTTGAAATTGCTCCAACTAAGATTTTAAAGCAGAAATATCCTTCCATACAATAGGGAATTTCTATGAAATTTTACCTGCACTATTATTTCGCCGTAATCGTGGCTTGGTAACGGCGTCATTGTATGATCCATTATGATCCCGTGGTAATACGTATGTATCAATCGCATATATTCGCCTGCTTCATTTGAAGAAGGCTTGACAAAATGTAATCATGCCGTAATCGTGATGTGGCTAGGCCGAAATCCTCAATCCGGCCTCATCTTGCTCCGGTTAATCAGCTGGACCGGCCAGACGACCGGGCCGCTTAGAATTGAGCTAGGTTTGTTTGTTCTAAATATTAATATTAATATGGCCAAATTCATATGACAGTAAGTAGTCATGCAGCCATTTGCATGACGGCTAAAAACATATAAGCAATGCTACGCTCTTTTGCTCTCAACCATTTGCAAACAAGTTCCCAATTCTACATGTTTACTGTAAAATTCTAGAATAAAAAGATCTTTGTATCCATAATATGCAAATGCCGCTCCCTGGCTATTATTTTGTCAAGAATGCATTGAGGTGTGTAAATCCATCACATCATGCAAAAAAGTCTATGCTAAGGAAGTGGTAAGTGGCAAATTGCATTACTCTCGTAATATAAAGTTTAAAGGGTAAGCATTTATGTTGTATGCATTTTATCTAATGAAACCACTCTTTATCAAATAATAAAAGGGTCATATATAAGCATTTGTCCAACCATAAATCCTGTTTTTAGCTAAATGTGTGCATTTGTTTACCTTGACTATGTAAACCATAGTGCCATTGTTCAAACATCACGTGTATAAAATTAAAAGACATCACAACCTCCACCACACAGTGCGGTAGAAGTATTACATTGTTAAAATGAGTGTAGTACAAACTTTGAAATGGCGTGACCTTGAAAAGCCATCAAGGGTTCTCTACAAATAATTTTCGTGCTATTTCAAAGGTCTAATTCTAGGACCAACAAATTCATGTCCATTGTACTTTTGCCTTGAGGGCCTTCTGCAAATATTAATAATATTCCTAGCAATCCCAAGAAACCAAAGACCAATGCATTATTATGGCCTGCCGCTGTGAGAATAAATCCGGCACCATTGCAACATTTTTGCTTCTTTCTTTAATTCCCATGCCATTAATACTTTGGAACCATAGCCCATATGTAAATCTGTGTATCTAGACATGCAAATTTTGGGCTAAAATGTCCTACGCATCTTTTATCATGCAACCAACATCCCATGCATTATATGTAACCAGTACAGCCCTTTGGGTAGTACAAGGGCCTCTTTGCAATAGTAGGTAACCATGGTGCCATTGCATTATGGGGCGTACTCCACATAATCTGGCAGGAGAATACAATCGCTCGTATTCTCATTATGGCTAGATCCCATATCAAGGTCCCAATTGTGCCTTTTAGTACGTGGGCCATGGCATAATAAGGCAAACCATGGTGCCATTGTTCAAACTTGGTGCCATATCCATATAGGCCACCACTCATGACTATAGGAGAATACATGTACTCTGTATTTCCTGAGAGCCTGTAGCCATGGGGAACTTCTAGACCATATCACATAAGCTTCCACAAGTGTTGTATCTATTCTGTGTGCAAATCAGCTCCAACTCCGGTTATATATATTTATATATTTATTTATGGTATATATATATATACTAACTTCCCCGCTAGGATCTAATCTAGCAAAAGAACTACTCCAGACAATAACACTGCCAAAGCAATTTCTTACATTTCAATGTTCCTCAAGGTTTTCAATGATCTTCCATTTAATAATGTAAACTTACACCACCATCTAGACCCAGCAGCAGAGCCACATTCACCGTGTAACACCTGCCACTTCTTGAAGTGTTTAAAGGATGTACAGGAGCCTCTTGTGCTTGATCAAGAGGCAATCGTAATATTGAGAAAAGTAGGGATTGGTTCAGTGACAGGATAGTCCATTTCTTCATGAGGTTAGTATTCTATTATAAACAACTCAGATTTGTGCTCCTCTGCTTTTAAATCATCTTTGTTTTACCTGCATCTTTGACTTTGGCACCAATTCTATCAAGCATGACATGGAGCAAGAGGTTCCATTTCATGGATCCGCCATTTACACATTATTGTCGAACGAGCTTGCTTCAAAGGGACAACTGCTGCACCTCTAACTTGCAATTTCGAATGTACCCATTCGGCCAAAGATGTTATCGCTAAAGACCGACACGTATGTCATTGTAGGTCTTGAGGTATCGCCTAAATGTCACCGGTGTGTGTACCATTTGATAGCCTAGAAATGTACTAAGGCCCGGGAGCCTGTCAGTGAGCTATTATAGATGCAAACACAAAATCTCAAGCACTATAAAAGTCAGCGCTTTAATAAGAAAAAATTACAGTTCCCACTCACTGACATTGCCGGTCGGGGTCCCGCCATATGTGTCTTTGCAAAGAAAGTTGTGGCTGCGTAATGCGTAGACTTGGACGTATTTCATCCCAATGCAAGGTGAGTTCGTGAATTTGAAGGTATTACTCATCCAAATGTGAGGCCTCGGAGGCGTTTGCTGCAAAAGCTCACTCTAGCTGGCAGTCGTTGGACACGCCAATGATGATTGGATGCTGTAGCAATAGCCATGAAAATATCGTAGGCTGATGTGATCAATAGGATCTTCTTACTCTGTAACCGCTACGTTTGGTAATATTGTAACCAAAGAGGTTGGTTCTTGCAACCTGGCTCTTTCTTCATTGACACTCTAATGTACATTGTTGTATGCTCATTGCATGCTGCCAGACTTTTTCTCACCGACTGCATAACACCGCGGGAGTTCAAATCTCCGCAATAGTTCGATGTATTCAAAGATTCATGACAATGGGTAAGTTACATGTCGTGATAGGATGTGCAGATGCAAAATGGTGCATGTGGTGAATCATGTGGTGGTAATTTGCAGGAACCATGTGGGTGAATCATGTGGTATCCGCGGTGAATCGAGGTGGCATGTTGGAGCTTACGCCGGCATGTTTGATTCTCATTGACCAACATGTTTGCGATGCAAATGGTGTACGTGGTGAATCAAGTGAGGGTGAACTGCGTGGTGAATCATAGGTGTACGTTGAGCCATGGCATGTTTGAGCCACCTTGGCGTTGGAGTCTAGGTGGCATATTTCTCTGAGCATACCCATACGCTTCTATTTCTTTATATGACCTTTGTTACATGCTTCAATTTCACTGACCAACATGTTTGGTGATGCAAATGGTGCATGTAAGGAACCGCGAGGTGCATTTGGTGAGGCGTTGGAGCTACGTATGTTTGAGCCACCCTAAGTATGCTGGATTTTAGGTGTAGATATTTGAGCCACCTTGGCATGCTTGAGCCTCTTTTTTATAATGACCTTTGTTAAGACATGTTTGACTTTCATTGACCAACATGTTTGCGATGCAAACTTGGTGCATGCAGAATCATGTGGGTGCATTTCGTGAACTTCATGGGTGAATCATGTGTGGTATCATAGGTGCATGTTGAGCTATTCACAATGGCCAATTCAGATAGATATATACTTTCATTATATATATAATTATTAGAAGTGGCCTGAAAGTTTTCTTATAGCCCTCAGATCTTGGTCAGCTTGCCTGCTCCCCTGCAATCCCTGCCCGGCCGATCCGTGGCTTCTAGAAGCCTCATGCCCTCTCTCGGGTGGCCCATCTCAATCGGCCCATTTGTTTGGGGATTCCTAACTTTTACCCAAAATTTTTTTGCATAGAGGGAATTCAACCGAATTTCTCACCCTCACTGTGGGCTTGGGGAACCTCTAACTACAACTTTCCACAATTTCCATCTGTGAATATAAGTGTGTTTTTTCTTGTTAAAGCTCTCCAGAACTCAATAATTTGGGAAGCATTCTAGGATGGTTCTGAATTTAGGGTTTGCACATATATCCCATTACGGCAGATGCAAAAAGAGCCTTTTTTCAAAGATATAAAGAGGCCATCCGTATGGAATACAAGCATTCTCGTCGTGGTTTTGGCTAGAAAATTTAGATTAGAGTTCTAGAATGCTCTTAGGAAGATCTAGGATGTTCCAAAAAATTATGGAACACCGAAAAGCCTGTGGGGGTTCTCAAACATAGAACCTTCTAACAACAAGTAAGTTGTAAAAGTAAAAAAAAAAAAGTTACGCAATTTCAGAACCTTTACATGCAGAACTCATTCTAGAATATAGAACCTTTCTTAGAATAAAAAAGTTGTAAATTTTTAAAAAGTAAAAAAAGTAAAAAAATTGTTATTCTAGAATATAGAACCTTTAGAACACAAAAAAGTTGTAAAATTTGTAAAAAGTAAAAAAAAGTTACTTAAATTTGAACCTTATTCTAGAAAAACTATTCTAGGGTTTGTACATATATCCCACATGCATAGATGCAAAATAGCCTCTTTTTCAAGATATGTTAGTGTTTTCATCCGTGTATGAGAATAAGCATTCTGGTTTTTGGGTGGGGGTTCAAGATATAAAGAAGCTATCCAGATGTGAGAATAAGCACTGTTTTTGGGGGGTTGGTAGAACATAGAACCTTCTAAACATGCTAAAATTAGAACTCTGTCCGTGAGGAACATGCAATCAGAGATTTTATAAATTTTGTATATATATATATATATATACAAGTCTTTGTACTTAATAATGGGTTCAAAGATTCTATAAAAGATTCTCCTAGATTCTCCAAGATCCTATGAAGACCCCCCTAGGTTCCTAAAGATTATTCCATAATTTCTCTAGTTCCCCAAGATTTTATGGAGATTCCCCAGATTACCCAAGATTCTATAAAGATTCTTCTATATTCTATAAGATTCCACTGAGATTTCCTTAGATTCTCAAAAACCAAGAAGATTCCTCCGATTCGCAAAGATTCCTTAAAAGTTCTACAAAGATTTCCCTAGATTCCGAGATCCTACAAAGATTCCCCCTAGATTTTATTAAGATTCCCCAAGATTCTCTAAGATTCCATCTAGACCCATATAGATTCTTAAGGATTTTAAGTGAAGATCCTCTAGATTGTTCTAGATTCCAAAGATTTATTTGAGACTCTCTAAGATTCTCCAAAGATCCCCCAGATTCCAAAAAAAGAATACCCAAGGTTCCTCTAGATTCTCCAAGATTCCATGAAGATTCCCTAGATTCCCCAACATACTATAGATTCCTTGAAACTCAAGATTCCAAGAAGATTCTTAGTATTCGGATCATGTTTGCTCCAAGCTACGACAAAATAGTGCCAAAGCACCACTCGTGGAAAGATCTCAAGAGAGAATCAACGGTGGGCCCCACCTTCATCCCACCCCTATAATCGCAAGCTACGCGGTCCTCATATGATTAAACGGAAGGAAGCTTCCTAGAAAGTCCGGGCCATAAATACTTTGCGGCTCACTACCTTTTTTTTTAATGAGGGTGCCACCTCATCTCCTTTAAAAGAAAAAACCAACATAATATTAAAAGTTAATGGTTAGGATTTATGCTCACCTTTTAATCTAAGCGGTTGAGATCTGCTTTGCACCAAATTCATTTTTTGGCATCTTCCTTGCACCTTCTTCACAAAAAATCAAGGGCTAGGATTTATCCCCCTTCGGATCCAACGGTTCAAGGATGTGGTGCATGCCCCCATGCATGCCATCATGGCCATCCATGCACCTCAATGAGGTGGCATTATCTGCCTTTCATTTTGTAATGGATGGGTCAGGGATGAATCTCTATGAACATGCCCATGGGATGACAAAACACACATCTATCGTGTATATATATTAGTGATATATATACAAGAATATCTATATTCACACGAATGGAAGTGTGAAAGTTGTTTGGGGTTCCCCCAAACCCCAGGGGGTTCCTGGGGGTGAAGAGCCGAGGCTGTACCAGAAGTTTATTTTATTTGACAAGGGAAGAATAATAAGGGGGTTATGGCCAATTCTAACAATTATATATAATAATGATTCATATATATATATAATATAATATATAATATATTATTAGAGTGGCTTCCTAAGCTTCTTTGAGTATTCACCCCCTCGTGATCTTGGCCGCTTGCCTCCTTGCAATCTCTTTCGCCCGGCCGGACGGGTGGCTTCTAGAAGCTTCCTCAAGGCCCTCACGGGTGGCCCATCTCGACCGGCCCATTTGTTTGGGGATCTCCCAACTTTTACCCAAAATTTTTTTTGCGTTAGGGAGGGAATTGAACCCTGACCCCTCACCCTCACAAAGGGGTTTGGGGGAACCCCTTAACCAACTTTTCCACTTCCATTCAGGAATATAAGTGTTTTTTTCTTGTTAAAGGTTACCTCCAACCCTAATAATTCTAGAATATCTAGGATGGTTCTAGAATTTAGGGTTTGCACATATATCCCACATGCATAGATGCAAAAAGAGCCTTTTTTTCAAGGTATATAAAGAGGCCATCCGGATGGGAATAAGCATTCTGGTTTTGGCTAGAAAATTCTAGATTAGAGTTCTAGAATGCTCTAGGAAGATCTAGGATGTTCCAAAAATTATGGAATGTCTTTGGAAAGTTCGTGGGGGTTAGGAAACATAGAACCTTCTAGAACAAAAAAGAAGTTGTAAAATTTTGTAAAAAGTAAAAAAAAAAAGTTCTTAAATTTGAACCTTATTGTACAAGAACCTATTCTAGAATATACAACCTTCTAGAACAAAAAAAAAGTTGTAAAAATTTTGTAAAAAAAGTAAAAAAAAGTTCTGAAATTTGAACCTTATTCTAGAAAAAACTATTCTAGAATTTAGGGTTTGCACATATATCCCACATGCATAGATGCAAAAAATAGCCTCTTTTTAGGTATATAAAGAAGCTATCGGATGAGAATAAGCATGCGGTTTTGGGTGGGGGTTCGATTATATAAAGAAGCTATCCGGATGAGAATAAGCATTACGGTTTTTTGGGTGGGGTTCTAGAACATAGAACCTTCTAAACATGCTAAAAATTAGAACTTGCTCAGGTAGGAACATGCAAGTAGGGCCGTTATTAAATTCTTTATATATATATATATATATATATATATATATATATATATATATAATTATTGGCTTGGCCTAAGCTTCTTTATATTCACCCCCCTCAGATCTTGGCCGTCGGTTTGCTCCCTTGCAATCTCGTCCGTCGGATATGGTGGCTTCTAGAAGCTTCTTGGCGGCCCTCTGGTGGTCCATCTTGATCGTCCATTTGTTCGGGGATCTCCCAAATTTTACCCAAAATTTTTTTGCGTTAGGGGGGAATTGAACCCCTGACCCCCTCACCCCCACAAGGGGGGTTTGGGGGGAACCCCTTAACCAACATTCCACACTTTCATTCAGGAATATAGGTGTGCTTTTTTCTTGTTAAGGTTACCTGGAACCCTAATAATTCTAGAATGTCTAGGATGGTTCTAGAATTTAGGGTTTGCACATATATCCCACATGCATAGATGCAAAAAAGAGCCTTTTTTCCAATATATAAAGAGGCCATCCAGATGGAAATAAACATTCTGGTTTTTGGCTAGAAAATTCTAGATTGGAATTCTAGAATGCTCTAGAAAGCTCTAGGATGTTCCAAAAATTATGGAATGTTCTGGAAAATTCAGGGGCTTCCTAAAACTTCTAGAATGTTCTAGAAGAACCTAGAAACTTCTAGAAGAATCTAAAACCTTCTAGCATGTTCTAGAAGAATGTAGAATCGGGGGGTTCTAGAATCTAGAACCTTCTAGAACAATAAAAAAAAGTTATAAAATTTTGTAAAAGGTAAAAAAAAAAGGTTACGAAATTTGAACCTTATTCTAGAAGAACCTATTCTACAATTGTAAAAAGTAAAAAAAAGTTACGAAATTTGAACCTTATTCTAGAAAAACCTATTCTACAATTTAGGGTTTCCACATATATCCCACATGCATAGATGCAAAAAAGAGCCTCTTTTTTTTCAGTATATAAAGAAGCTATCCAAATGGGAATAAGCATTCTGGTTTTTGGCTAGAAAATTCTAGATTGAAGTTCTACAATGCTTTAGAAAGTTATAGGATGTTCCAAAAATTATGAAATGCTCTGAAAAATTCACCTTTGATCTCCCAAAAATTGAAATATAAAGAACCCTTATTCTAGAACCTTCTAAAATGTTCTAGAATTTTAGAATATTCTAGCTATAATATTCTAGAACTAAGATAATCTCACACAATCTAAGTAAATCTAAAAAATGCTAAAATTGGAACTTGCTCCGTAGGAACATGCACCGTAGGACGTGTTAAAAACTTGTATATTTATATTTATATATATATATATATATATACACTAACTTCCTGCTAGGATCTAATCTAGCAGAAACCTTACTCCAAACTCTAACACTCGCTAAAGCCTGAGAATGTGTCTATCCTGGCGTGACCCAGGCCCAACTAATGAGCAAAAGTAACCATATGTGCAAGAACATGACATATAAATTTATTTGAAAGCTCAAAGCAGCCTTGACAGATATGACCAGCTAGCATAAGTCTTGTAAACTTAAAGATAGTAAGGACAATATCATGATCAAAGTAGAAAACAATCAGTCAAAACCTTTAGCTGATTACTAAGATTATCCTCTTTAAGTTGAGCCTCATACTTATTCAAACTTAGAGAAGAATGAGACCTGAAGAACTTAAATATAAGTTTTTATCCCTGGGACAGATCATTTCTGACTGATAGCGCACCGTTCATCCATTTGTTGTTGCAACGACAACATTCTTGAGAGTGCTCCATGTTTGTAACAGAAAATAAAGAGGTAGATGAGACTCCGGTTACCTGCAGTAGAACCAAAGCAAGTTAGCCTTTAAATAGGGTAAAATGCTAAGCTACTAGCAGGTAAGCAAAAGAATCTCATGGCTTTTCGCCCTTCAACCTTATACAATGAACAATGAATTTATCAAGTAAAAATCAGTAGAAATGACAAATCAGTAAATAAGATGGAGTAAGAAGCACTCCCTTTTCTGTTATCCATATGTAGGCAGCCTACCCCATATCCACATATATTTTTAAGCTCAACTTGCTCAAACAATAACTCGCAAGAACTGTTTACAGCATAACCTGCTACTAGATTTTAGAGGTCATAACCATTTACCTTTAGCTTGGAGATCTCTGACCCATGTAATGCGTATAAATTCCAACATATTTTATTTTACCATAGCTCATAAAGACGTTCCAAACTAGTCTTCCATATCTAGCCCAAAGCCTTGCGATCGTGTAGAATCCAGCAAGATTTATCTCACCATAACTTATAACCTCAGGCTAGTAAGTAAACCCGTAGGGCCTCAAGGGCCTCAACCACATGCTTAGCTTATGCATTGAAGAGTTTAAAGTAGAAGAGAGAAGTGGCCTGTCATGTTAACATCACATATTTATCTTGGATTTACGTTCCTAAAGAATGAACCATGTAAAAAGCCAAGTCTTTTATGAATATCCTACATATTATATCGCACAACTATTCAGAGTATCCAATGCTTTAATCAGAACCTTACCTTTGACTTATGAGCTATCCTTGCTCATATCCATGGGTAAAACAAATACGTAAGCATCATGAAAAGAAACCTTCTTTATTACATTCAAACAGTTTCAAGCATGTGCATTATCAAAGCAGCAATTTTCTGCCCAGATCTTTCATTTTCAAAAATTGAAATATTTAGAAACCTGGTTAGATGGGTCGTCATCACCATCCGAGCCGCCTTCTTCAATGGTTGAGATGTTAAATCTCCTTTGACTACTTCAGATGATGACTTCGCCATATTCTTAGCTGCATTCTCAACCGCAGAGTTGAAGCATGCTTCAATGCTGGATGCGGAGATAGCTCCAAGGATGAAGAGCATTAAGAAGTGGCAAAAGCATTAGCCATTGCAAGACAGATATGATAGGATTCTAGTCTTTGCAGATTAAGCAAGATCAATACTCCAGCGTAGAGAAGAAGGAGAGATATTGGAAAAGTGTAGAATCGGCCAAGTTACAGAGCTAACTCCGTTATGCTCATTGCAAGAATGTAGTGCCAAACAAGGTCATATATCGCTTCATGCCAATTTAAAGGGCATGATTGTGAAATTCAAATCGTACCTTCATATACTGCATGCTTCTGCTCAGGAATTCAACTCTCATGCTTCTGCTCAGGAAATCTCAGATTTAGCCTGTACAGCACCGCCGTTCCATGCTTGGAAGTCTCAAACCCTAGAACCGTCATTCCAAAGCTAGGTTTTTCGAAGTCAGAAGGTACATGGAAATGTAAAAGTGAAAATAAATAGCCGAAAATGTGGAGCTTGCCTTGGAGCATATCCGTTTACAATTATTGTTGACCATATCCATTTGACCATGCCATTGTATGGGTTACTCATATTTCTTTTCTTTCTCACAAGTCCATAGACTTTGAAGCACCAAAAGGTCCTTATCGTGACATCCAAAGTTATTTCCATCTTTTTATGGAGGTAAACCTTTACATGATAATGCATGTGGAGGAAAAGAAAAGGACATGCAAGCCAACATGCTTACACATGTCAAACTTGCATGCAAAGAAGCATTACATGCAACGAATAAAACTCAGAGGAAAAGCATTTTCAAAACGTAACTACAAGACATAAATCTAAAAGTTACGCAAGTGGGCCTTAGCATGTATGAAAAATGTCTCACAAAATAAAAGTCAATAATAAGTGATGTGGCATAAAAAGTGTTCCATTGGAATTTTCTGAAAGATGTCAAAGTACCTTCGTAAGAATGTTAACACCTTCGTAAGAATGTTAACCTTTGCAAATATCATGTTTGCCATTAGAGTGCCACACTTTCAAATGGTCACCATTCTATATTTATACTAAATGACGGACACCAAACTAGTGTAAAAGGAATATGTAGACCAAATGTGCATAATTCATGGCTAGATCTCCAAAGACTCAGAAGTGACAAAATGTGGGATACATACCTTGAGTGATATTCGAAAGCCCATGGTTTTTTAGAATAATATTTACAACGTGCCCACTTCTAGGCTGCTTGTCTTACTGCTGTGTCAAGCTGCACCAGACTTAGTAGAAATTCCATAAATATTGTAATCTTCCCAACATGCACCTCCCATAGATGGTTAACCATAGATGGTTAAATGTTATGCCAATATCCTTATAATGTATACAACTTGTCCATGTTAGTGTTAGTGTTTCGGATACAAGCTCTATAATTTAACATTTTACCTTGTGCAAAAAGTTAACACAAGAGGCACCTATGGGAAAAAGGTTTCAATTCTGGTTTTATTGTTGTAGAAGATAAATAATCTATAGCACATTCGTCTATGTCTAGATAATTGGTTCATAAAATAGGCAACTGGTGCCTATGCCAGCCATTGAATATATATGTATATATATATATAAATATATACATATATATCCAAAGGCTGGCACAGGCTGCTGTCTACTACTTATAATGTTTGGCAGGATAATGGAATACGGGCATATGGGTGTTGATATTGATTTAGCATTTGATGCAGATGCACCATGTACAGGCTGTTCTTTCTAACATGAAAGCTCACCCTATTGATCAGGCTGACACATTAGGCTATGACCCTACAACAATTTGGCCATTCAAAGTCGAAAATTAAAACATTTGGTAAGCTTGCAAACATGACATTTTTGTAGGGGCATGGTCAATTTGTAAAAGTTGACATTCGAATGGCACAATAAGTATGGAGCGCACATTTACTGGGCAACATTTGATCTTGATTGGCATAAGGTACTTTGATATTTGAAGAATTTTCCAATGGAGCACCATGTTCGCCACATCACATATTGTTGGCTTTTATTTTGTGGGAACTTTTTCATGCATAATATGTGCCCACTTACCTAACTCTTGGACATGTCTTTATGGTTATGATAAATGAGTGTGTCCTTTAAGTTTTTTCCCCTAAGTAATGGGTATCTCAAGCTCTAAATGACGTAAATAAGGTATGGCAATTTTTTACACTTATGAGATTCTATATATGGCATTGATTTGCTTATGACACGTTGGTGAGCAATTGAGACTAGGCCATGTTGTTGAGCAATTAAGGGAAACCTACACAAGGGAAACTTACACGAGTTTTTGAGCTTGCTAAAGTGTGTGAGACCTTTTAATCTTGCAAACCTTGAACATTTGGTGAGACCATTGAACTATATTGGTGAGGCATTTTTGGGACAACAAGGTTGCACTAGAAGGCTGGATATTGAGCACTGCGGTAGTATTTATTGATGGACCATTACATGAGGACACGTACCATGATATATGATATGGTATATAATGCCAATATTTGAAACGTGAGAAGTCACAAGAGCTATGAATTCCAAGGTATGCAAATTGGTTCCCATATAGTTGAAGAAAAATTGCTTCATTTCTATTATTGACTTTCATGCATGCACCTTTTCATAATATAAGGCATTGTTGCCACTTGTCGTTATCAAGTAAATTTTACTTGCATGTTTAAGTTTCATAGGCATGATTTGACGTCAAATAGAATGGTGGAGCTACGCTTGCTAAATTTTGGCATGTGACAATGTCACTTTCCCTTGGGGACCTAGGAGAGGCACGGTGAAAAGGTAAACTTGAATCTTTTTAATTTGTTGCCACTAGTCTTGAACTCCAACAGTTAGCTCAAAATGGAGCGGGTATCTCTTAACTTTTCGGTGCCATTAAAGCCAAGCGTATCGTGCTTTAATGTGTTTGGCTCATTTTAAGAAAATTTCACTTTATTCGCATACTGTAATATCCGTCATTTTGCTCTGCCGTGAGTGAGTTCTTACACTGTAGGACGTGTAAACCGGATCCCCTAAGCTATGGCTAGGATTCTTAGGTTTCCATAAAGTCTTAAGCGATGATGCACAGCAGTTTACAGTTCATCAAAAAATATCTTAAGCTCAAAGTCGGAGCATGCTGCAGCAGAGTACTTTGTACCTCGGTAAGATTTCTGAAATCCTAATGCACTCAGTCTCATAATATCACGGATTTGATAGCCAGGACAGCTAATGCACGGGAAGATGAAGATATCCTTTATGGATTTCCATGGAAAAAAGTGTGGTGCATTAATCCTAAGCGATGGCATCATAATGCTTTAAACAGCATGAATAACAGTGAGCGGGAAGATTGTTTTACCGCATCCTTTGCCTACATAAATGATGGTGAAGCTTATGTTTGTTTAACCACCAGTGTAGTGTGATATGCACAGTTAAGTTACAGCTTGTTGCCATGGAGTGCAGCGATAGTCTTGTTGAGGGATGAGACCTGGAACTTGATTGACATGATACGAGTGTGCAAGGATCAGAAAGCCTCTCTTTAGGTAGAGCAAGAGCGCCTTGGCAAGCAACCATAATGAAGGAGTTGCTGCCTACAGAAAAAATCAATACTAGAAGAATGGCCAAGTAGACACTGATTGACATATTGGCATCCAAGAAAACGAGTCTTGGGGAAGCATCTTCAATCAAATTTTGAGGCCTGTTAATTGGTTCTTTATGGTAATACTAGCTGAACGTTCAATATTGGAGCTGGAAATAGCACAATCAATCACTGACGACCTTCAAGAACTCAAAGAGGAGGACGTTCATCTTATCAGGTTTTTCATTTGAATAGAGTATTTAACAAAACAAGGAAGGAGTAATACTATTATCTGCATGTTCTGGGTGATTGAATCTTTTCTTTCTTTATCATTAGCTATAAATATAGCAGACTATGTTATGCTGGTATTTATGGGCATAGAGTTGTATTCATAGTGTATAAAACCATTATGATAGGTCTCAGGGTAAGTGGATATATAGATGGTGATGCATAAGGGTGACACATGGCATATATTTTAACCCTTAGAAACATTTTTGGATCATACTTTATACTGATTCTATAGGGACATGACCATCACAATGTTGGAATACCTTTATGCAATGGTCGGTTTGATCATAATATATGGGTTCGTAATTGATGGTTTTACCATATTTGATGGGACTGCCATAATTTACCATATTGAAACGTTAAGGTGAAAATTTTCCCACTTTAGGGCAATTCCTTTTTTTTAAAAAAAGAGGGAGGTAGGACTGTATATCTATCCTTATAGCCTAGGGCATTCATTTATTTTCATATTTAAGGCACCTCTTATATACTGGTCGTATCAGCATAATATCTTACTCCACACGTATTTTATACGGTTTATCTTCTATATCTCAGTACTGAAACCATACGTGTAGATAAAGTAGGATAAAATAAAATATTTTAAGACCTATATACGTGTGTTGGACGGTTTGGCAGCGGTGAGTCATCAACTCTGTATACCTAAGCTTTTCCGGATTGACCAAAAGATACGGACGTTTTAGGGTTTCAAATGAATCCTGATACAATTCGTATGCAATCAAGCGGCCAGAGCAGCTATGGCTAGTTTCCCCTTTTCAACCGATTTCTTCACTGACGGACTTGCATGCCACAAAGGTACGATTGCTACAGCTCTACACAGAATTTGGCAGATCTCTGATTTGAAATTTTATCTACTTCATTTATGGATAATACGGCAAGCTGTTGGACTCTTGGCTTTGATCGGTTCTTCACATTTCTTTATCTCTTCATAAGCTTCGGAATGGACATTCTGCCTTCACTGGCCTTTAGCAAACTTTCCTTGTCTAAGGGAAAGGAGCCAGCCGCTTCTGAGATCAACTCCTCCTATATTTCCTACTTCTGTAGCAGACAGATGACGAGACCAGAAGGATCTGGGAACAAAAAGCCCACTAAATTAGACATTCTTGAAATGCTAAAGAATGCTGGAGTGGATGTTAGTTTCGTTGGGAGAAATGATGGAGCAGCCATAAAAAAGGCAGAACTTGAAGCCATGGCTATCAAGGCTGGGATTGACATCTATGCCAAGAAAAGAATGATGGAAAAAAGACCTGTGGTTGAGAGCTTTCAAGACCTCACAGCTCGTACAAACATGGATCACACATTTCCAAAGAACAAGAACGTGGTCAACATTGATGCAAGCCAATCCAGCGACTCTTTGAGTGGAGACATCCCGCTAAACCAGGTTTTTTAGCATCATCTAATATTACAAATAAATGGGGGGTTTCTTTCTGTTAAAATACTGTCATGAAAGGTTATTTGCCATAAGGAAAATCGGATTTTTGAAAGTATTGCCTTTGCTTAAAGAAGGAATATTTTGTTTGCTGAAAACTGTGTTTGCTTGGCCTGTTGGAGGCATTTTTTGATGCTTGAATCTATCTGATTATATCCAAGGTCATGCTCCATAACCTGCTGCAGGCCCAAATACATGGAAAGTGGTATTTCTACAGGAAGTTTCTCTTACTTTTCTTACTCTTTATGCTTCATATAATTTCAGAAATTCATAGTTTCAGTTTCAGGTTGATGGGCTATACGCCATAAAACTCTATTGCTTACCTGCTAGCCGGCTCATTATTACCTTTTCAGAGGCTAATATATGTTCTTTTGGCTGCAGGTAACCAGGGTTTTATCTACCTACTCGTTATTTCATCATGTCTTGGTTAAGCAAGTTAGCACAGAACACTCAGCAGATTGTATCTCCAGCAAATTGAAGTTCTTTAACGAAGTCTTATCTTTCAAAAATCAACTTAGATTTCAGGATATTAAACTCATCCTCAAGATCTACAGGTTGTACCATTTTCCCAACCTTGTTTGCAGTAAATGTGATGCAAAGGAGGTCTGAACTATGCATTTCTCTTCACTGCCTCTATTATGTTAAACAGGCTGTTAGAACACTGATATATTCTATCAGCCTTCAAGTTTTCCCTTTGAACTTCCTTTGCTTGCATCTTTTTGAACTTGTGTCATGCAAGCTATCTGCTGTACTTTGAAAAGGATAACCATATCTAACCGTAAAGGTTATCTTGACATGCTTTAATATATTCTGAAAAATATTCTGAAAAGTTTGAGAGCTACAATTCTGATTTGGCTTAAGCAATGTTAAATATTTCCTTTTAGGCATGTTTGCTATGGATTTAAAAGGTCTGCATAAAGCATTCCTCTATGAGTTGAGATTTGGGCTTCATAATACAGTATCTAGCATTAATCATTAACTAAAGTTTATATATGGGCGCGTCTCTCCAAGCTTAGACTGTTACGTCCAATGGTTACAAGCTATTGCTTTGGTGCATATGTAAATGAATGTCTAGGCTAAATCCAGTGCATATGAAGCTGCCTTGTAAGCATAATGAAATCGAAATACTCTGTTAAAAAAGTGCATATGAAGCTGCCTTGTAAGCATAATGTAATCAAAATACTTTGTTAAAAATGAACATTTAGTTTCATCTACATGGATACATGTCTTTTTGACGTGGATTAAACTGATGACATAAAAGTTTACTGGATGATTTGATAGTATGTCTTAGGCATGGGCATATGGATAACTACTTCACCAATATATAATCTAAAGCTTTTTCAAATGAACATGAGTGATACATTATACAGGAATCTGAACCTCTCCAAGTTTATGCTGATATATTAAGGGGTCACATGTTATAGCTTTGGTGCACAAATAAATGAAAGTCTAGGCTAAATTCATTGCATAGGTTTTATGAGGTCGCTTTGTAAGCATAATGTCACTGACATACGTTGTTACAAATGAACATTTTGGTCTTATCTACATGCACGCGGACTGGTATTGGAATGGGTATACTACTTAAGATCCTCCTTTTCTAAAAACGCGAGACAGATAAATCCAACTAGGTCACCTGATTACCACCACGATTTGGTTTTTTTTGGATGTTGAGGTCTACTCTAAGGTTTTGGTCTTGGTTTAGGGCTTTGGCTTTATATATATATATATATATATATATATATATATATATATATATATATATATATATATATATATATATATATATATATATACAAGTCTTTTGTACTATGAGAAGTGTTAAAATCGAAAGTGTCTTCTTTAGACACAATTCCCCAGTTCTTAAAGATTCTCTTGAGATTCCCTTAAATTTTCAAAATTATCTCAAGATTACTCTAGATTGCCCAAGATGCTAGGTAGATTCTCTAGATTTCATTAGATTCTATGAAGATTCCTTGCAAGCACACCTAGTGTCAAATATTCTACTAGATCCTCTTGGATTTTTCTCCTAGATTTTCTAAGATTGCACAAAGATTCCTCTATATTCTTAAGATTCTATAAAGATTCCCCTCAATTTTTGAGAATTATCCCAAGATGCCCTAGATTCCCCAAGATTCTATGTAAATTCATTCAAAATTTCAAGGATTCATTCAAATTTCGTAAAAGATTCCCTATATTCTCAAAGATTTTATGAAGATTCCTTTGAATTCTCAAATTCTCAAAGATTTTCATGAGATTCCCATAGATTCCCCTAGCTTTCAAAAGGTTGTTTCAGGATTCACCTAGATTCCCCATGATTCTATGTAGATACTCTTCGATTTCCTTAGATTCTATGAAGATTCCTTTAGGTTCTCCAAAATTTCATCAAGATTCCCCTCGATTATTAAAGATTTTATGAAGATTCCTTTAGATCCTATGAAGTCCCTTTAGGATCTTCAAGATTCCATCAAGATTCTCCTAGATTCCCAAAGATTCTCTAAAGATTCACATAAATTCCCCAAGATTCTATGTAGATTCTCATAGACTCTCTAAGATCCTAAGAAGATTTCCATAGATGCTCAAATATTCTATGAAGATTCCCTTGATTCCCTTAGATCCTTTCGAGATTCCCTAGATTCCTAAAGATTGCCCCCAAGATTCACCTAGATTCTCCGCGATTCTATGTAGATTATCTTGGATACCCTTAGATTCTATGAAGATTCCTCTAGGTTCTCAAAGATATAAATTGCCCATCGATCTTTGCACTCTAATTTTGGCTAAATGATAAAAGTTTTTAGCAAAATGAGATAACTATTTCCAAACAACCATTTAATGGTTTCCAAACAAGGTTGAAGCATTAATTTGTGGATATTGCCCTCATTGAGCCATATTTGTTATCAGAACATGTGCCATGTATTTGTTAACAAAGGGCAAGCATCCAATCAAAAACACAAGAATGCAAATTATCTTGCGGCAAATATTCTAATATGCTGTGGTGGTTTTGGCACCATCATTCCATGTAAAAACTTAGGGCATTTGAGGATAGACTTTCATGTTTCAACAAAATTCTACCATGACAGCGGCCAATATTTACTACGTTCAAACTTTTACCAACCTATAACAACCTTTTAGATCATACGTTATCTTGATTCCACCATTAGAATAAAGGTTGCATTCCAAACATAATTGCATGCCCCACATAACGACTAGGAGATTCTGCTTTGTTGTCCACGTAACCATAAGGGGATTCTATGCTCTATGGACTAAAGCATAGGTAAAATATTCTATTTCTATTTTCCTTCTGCTCACAAGTACGACCATGGGTGCTGACTTTGCTACATCATGAATTGCTTGAAGTTCACAAGTCTCGGAAAAGCTTTGTATGCCTCATTAGGCAAAAAAGAGAAAATCAAATTCAAGCTCATGTTACCCCAACTAAATTTTGTTCGCTGTCAAGCTGCCCAATGTCAAAGGACTCTAACAAATCACATTTACGCAATATACTGTAGCCCAGCAAAATGCATATCCACATATGCATGCCCTAAACTGGATTAGAAGAAACATCCATTCTGAATCGTGTTACCGGAGCTTAAATTGGTAAGGAGAGGCTTGACAATGCAATTCTTGGCACTCTACTTCTAAGGAAACAATACATTTATAAGGCAATAACTCTCAATATTGAAGCAAAGTTAAAACAAAAAAATCTCTACATATATAGTTACAATGTTGAATACATGATGCCGCATAGAAGGAACAAGCAGGTTTGGGGTTGTAACTTGGATGCTTATCAACGAAAGATGGCAAAATGAAAATCATACATGCATGGATCATTGTGGCATGCAAATAAAATCTACATTTGTGATGCATGCCAATGGATGATTAAAAAAAAGAACCATCCTGGAGATACATTAAAAGCCTAAGTAGCTCGTTTAGTGGCTTGCCTTCCAATATAAGTGATCTCACACGAAGGTTGTTCAATTTTTCGAGAAAGAAACAAGTGGTGCCATATTTTGCAGCCAACCGGCTCTAAGGTATCACCCTCAATCACCTGTATACCATCCTTCCACAAAATTTGGCTTAAAATTACGAAAGCCTTGCTTTAAACACGGATCCGCAATAATAGTGGTACATTAAGTCTATTATCTAACATTAAGTCTCTCAAGATTCCTCTATTGTCCCAATATGAACACCTCTATTGTCCCAATATGAACCGCGAGCTATAAGATGGTAAGCCCATCCAAAATTGAAAAAATGCAAATCCAAGAGTTAAGAATCAAAAGTTCAATTTGCACCTATAACCATCAAGTTGATTACCATTTATAGCCGGTAACCTTTGCCATTTCTCGGGCAGTAACCTTTGCCATTTTTGGCTAGAACCTTTGCCACCTCGTACCTCGCGGTTGAAGCGAGAGTTATTAGTACAATAGTTGCCTGTTTGACATAATATGGCAGCTTGCAATTTCACCTTAAGTTTATCTCAACATCAATCACATCTACAAAACGGGAGATCCGGATTCACCGTTTCTTCTCTTCCATGCATGCATACATGAAAAGACATATAACAAAAATGTGGTTTATGCCCTTCGGTACCAAGCGTCTGAGACAAATAGATCATATAGGCCTTATGCCAAATCCAGCTATTTGGCTATAGCTAGACAACAAAGCAAATTTTAAAATGAACACAACATAAACTACGATCGGCCAAAGAAGAGAGGAAGACTTATTTGGAGCCTAATATAGGCTCTTGTTGCCCCAGATGCAAAGCGAGATTCGAATAATTTAGAAGTTGTGGTTGCAAACTAGATGGCCATGGCATGCCACGATAAATGGGCCCTCATGGGCCTCGGACAAAAGGGCTTCCAATACAAATAACTTCAAATAACATTTTGTAATTAAATGCTTTTTTGAAATCCAAGTGGTCTAACATTTTGTAATTGTGATAGTGCTATCTTAGGACCCCCCAGGCTTTTGCATCCCCTTGGGCTCAGGACTTACGCAATTGTATGGTAGAACCTTAGGACCCCCATCGGATATCTGCATTTGAGGTAATTGAGGTTCTGCATTCTTTGTGGTCAGGAGTTTTACGTATCTGCTTTGCATTTCTAGAGTTGTTGTAAGCTTTTGCAACGTTGCTAACCCCACTTTAGGGAACCCACAGGCATCGCATTCCAAGTAATCCGGGTTTTGGAGAGTTAATGGTTCAGGCATTCACGGTGGTCAGATTTCTCAAATGCAACCGTTTGAAATTTTGGGAAAACCGATTTAGCTCTTGCAAATGCAAGTCTGAAGACATTCAAATCATATACCTTGATTCAAAAAGATCTTTGGATCTTCCTATCAGCTCCCTTCTTGCCGCTCGCACTCTCAGATTAACCTTATAGGTCATAGTATAATTTACTGCAAAAAAGCGCACTAAATTCTCTCACCTTGGCTAACATCGATGCAACCGATTTGGAATAAATACCATATTATATTTTCCTTTCCGGACATGGTGCTCTCGTTTTATTTTCAAGTATTCCCGGGCGAGATGTCCGTGAATGTATATGAGACAAATAACAAAGATGTATAAGCTAATGTAGCTTGAGATCATAATATAGCTTAGATCTAAAAAGTAAAATGCGGGAAAAGAATGCAAGAATGGTTTTTCCCAAATTTTCCGATTGGGAAAACCCCAGATTAAGCATGTTAGAATTACATTTCCCACACGCGGCTAAATGAAGAGGCTTAAAGGGTGCAACAAAAACAAAGCCCGGGTCAAAAAGGGTTCCAAAGAGCTAAACAAAGTCTGTAATGAAAAAACACAAAGGTTCATGGTAGGATTAAAAAGCAGGAGAACGAACGGCATAGACTTGTTAATTCCTTCAATATAGCCAAAGGAAACAGGGCTTACCATGGGATAATTCAAAATACTATGTGCATATGCAAAATTATGAATAAAATCCTACCAGATCTACATAATTCATTTTACCAAGCGCAACATCTCATCGATATAATGGTCACGGGACAAAACGCATGTGAGCGGAACGGGGTTAAATGATTTAAGGAGCAGCCCAAAAACAGCGAGATCAAGCTTGTTAGAGTAATATTGCCACCCATGGCTACATGAAGAGGTATCTGTGGTACAAAATGGAGGCAAATCCCAAAATCTAAGGGTTTCAAAAAAGCTAGACAATGTCAAGAAGATATAAAACCATAGTTCATGGTGGGACATAAAATAGCGTAAGAAAATTAATAGCACAGACTTGTTAAATTCATCAATACAATAAAATGAACTGAAGGCTTACCATGTAAAATTACAAAATTATACATGCATATGCCAAAATTATGACTAAACCCAAGGTCTAGAAGTTCCAAAGAGCTAAAAAATGTTCTCAGATCAAACAACGGTTCATGGTAGGGCATAACAACGAGAGCAAATTATCGCAAAGATGAATTTGTTAACTTCATCACTACATCCAAAGGAACTAAGCTTACAATGTGATAATACTAAATTATCGTGCATATGCAAAATTATGACTAAGCCACTTCAGATCTACACAATTCATTGCATTAAAACCGACATCTACTCAAAATCGAGGTGACATGAGACAACTTCGAGGATAATAAATCATCAATGACATTAAGCATCCGTGAGGAGGCAAACAAAAACATAATGAGAAAAACTAGAGTGCCAAGTCATCAAGGCAACACCGGATCCTAAATCAAGAGACCCAAAATGTTAGTGATGTAATCCCATAGCGACACATAGCCTTGAGAGCCGAAAATATGCCAAATCATAGACTAAAATTTGGAAAAATATAGGGATGTGTGGAGATTGGCATGGGAACAAAATTAAAAGCCAAAGGGTTATGAGTAGAACAAAGCAAATATCCCGAGTATTTATCCTCTGCCGGATCAAGGAACCTAGTCATAATATGTATGATACAAACACTTTTTCAACGGGTCAATATCTAAGAAAGGCTATCACAAGATTCAAGGCATAATTTAAGTCCTTGCCATCACCACTCAAAAAAATATAAGGTTCAGGTCCAAATTAACACCTACCCCGGATCCGGCAACTTAAATAATAGCAAATTAACAAGTGAAGAGACTCTTTGGAAAACCATAGATCATTACAATCATTGGGCATCGATGGAGGCAAACATGGCTTGAGGAGAAAAATTAAAATGTAAGGTCATCGAAACTAACTCTTAACCCATCTCTTAGCCAAATCAAAGACTAAATTCACCAAATCAGCAATGTAAGACTAAGAATCTAGATAAAATAACATCCAACTATTAAATCATTAAAAGGAAACACGGTCCATAGCGAGATAATAAAAGCCTGGGCTTGCGCCCGATAGGCGCTCCCTCGGATCCGGAAGGAACAATGGGGCTTTTCATCTTTGCCTCCATTTACTCGGCGAGAAGATTGTTCCAAAGCTTAAACCGGCGTTCAGGAGCAGAATTAACATAGCCTTTATTACGACCACGCCCCCATGCATTAGGAAAGTGCACAATGGGCTAAACGCAACAACAACACTGTACAAAATCAGATAACCTTTGTGAAGACCATAAATCCGCACATTTTCAGCAAGAAGACCATAAGAAAAAAGGGGTCATGCTTTATCGAGTTGGGTTAGAGGCCGATCAACGACCCAGCCATGGCAAACCAGCGAATATTAGAGCAAAGATCGATTCTCTACGAGTAAGCGTGGCATTGCTCAAATCCTTACCGCTCTATCGTACCAAAGATCCAAGATCTCATAACATTAGCTACGAGCTCAAGCTTCAAGATCTCATACACAAGCCGGATTCTTGGGATTAAAGCCGGATCTTCGGATACCATAGACAAAATGCATCGTAGATCCCAAGGTCCGGCTGCTCAAGATCTTGTGAGGGAATTTGAAGCTCAAGATAAGTACGTCTGAGGAGGAGAACTTGAAAAGAGCAAGACAAAGACTTGAATTAGAGAAGAAGAAGCTAGAGGTGCGGAGATATAATGAGAATCTTATAAAGTTGAAAAGATAAGGTGGAAAAAAAAGGCTGCGTACATGCCGAGAAAGCATATGAAGAGGAGGTTGCCATTCGGAGGTGGAGCATGCAAAGCTTGTGGAGGAGGTTAAGCGGAAATAAATGCAGAAATACTTCAAAAGGCTGCGTTGTTGGAGCCTGCGAGCAATGATTGCTGCCGGTTGAGTCATACAACGAGACTGTCGGGCCATATGTGGAGGCGTCTAATATAGTGCGTGGGGGGAGATAGCTCGCGTTCAACGTTTTCTTAAGTACCTTATAAATACTTATGTGGATCCCGCCTCGGGGTTCTAAACCAAGCTTTGACTTCGGATATTAGATTGCTTGCAAAGGCAAATCGTGCTTTGGATACCAAACCGCTATTGAAGCATTGCGGGGAAGCCTATGAAACTAGAGGGAAGGCGAGAAAGGGCTAGTATATATAAGAGAACAGACCTAAGCGGCATGATGCGGTTCATCCACCCCGTGCTCTTTCTCACCATTGTGCCTTGGATGATGCCGCCCCTCATCATTTGTCTTTGGATGACCAGACTTTCAAATCATTATTAATGGCTGAACTTATAGCACAATCTTGCGCATTTTGCCGAGAATCACGGATGGATCCCTAAGATCTCGTCTACATTTTGGTGGTGGTATTCGTTTGTCCAGATCCTTATGGCTGTTTTGCTACCCTAGTAGAAGGGCAATGGGCGTAAAGATATTGCCGAAGCCCCTAATTAGAGAAGTCGGATGAGAGCACGGATAAGCTGGAGCTTAGATTATAGTCTTCTTTGCTCCTACATTAAGATAAGGAAAAATTAGTTAATGATGCAGCAAAATTGCAAGCAAAAAGCTCTAACTAAAAGTTCATGAGAGCACACAAGAAAAAGCATAGAACCACCTCGTTCAAAACTTGTTGCTCCAAATAACCCAGGGCAAATAGCATTAGTAAATTGCATCTTTTGCCAATAAATAAATACTTTACGAGAATGTCCAAAAGCGTAAGCCTTACCGCTATATTGTTGACAAAATCATTTGCATGATGC
This sequence comes from Isoetes taiwanensis, assembly GCA_021234155.1. Lineage (NCBI taxonomy): Eukaryota > Viridiplantae > Streptophyta > Lycopodiopsida > Isoetales > Isoetaceae > Isoetes > Isoetes taiwanensis. Next base: position 28,732 of record JAJEKV010000061.1, read on the forward strand.
AAACCACGGGAGCTTTCGGGCCGAGCCAACAAAATACTGACGCCGCCAAGAACTTGGACCTTTACAACCAGTTTTCTTCACAATCTCTAGTACATTATCAAATGGGCATGTAAGCGCCTTGTCTCTAGTGGAAAAACCATCTGACAGTGAAATACAAATTAGATTTTAACCCAGCCACAAAATCAAGGTATCAAGAGTAGAATCTCCAAAAACAAGCAGAGCTTTTGGCTTCAGAATTTCTTGTGCCCCAAGGCGAAATCCACTTCCATTATTCATGGTAGACCGACCTCTGGACTGCAAGTTTGGACCTAACCAGAGCTAGCTGAACTATCTGCAATTGAAATATTTGTATAAAACAAACAAACACACATTGCAAGGCAAAGAACCTGGAAGAAAATGAGTCATGGCCAAGCCGACTTCATCTATCTGCAGAGAAAAGTTAGGATACAAAATGAAACACAGATGTGCAAGACAACGAACCCTAGCCATGCCGACTTGATCTATCTGCACGAAAAATCAAAATAGAAATAAAAACCAAGTGGTTTTCTTATGGTCCCGGAATATGGTAAAAGGGCAAGCCAAGCTGATCTATCTGCAAAAATGTGAGGATAGAAAATGAACGCATTTGCAGACAGGAATCTTGCGTGCAAAGCAGCATAATTTGCTATCATGATCTGGAAGCAGATGCATTCATTTGCAGACAGGAATCTTGTGTGCAAAGCAGCATAATTTCGTATCATCCTTTTCTGAGTTCTACTTTTAATTCTGATTCTGCCACAGACCTTTAAAACCCAGAAGAAGAATCCAAAATACAAACCTTAAGCCTAAAAAATGGGTCAAATTTATGCCACCGGAGTCTAAAAAATGATGTAAACAGGACCATTAGGCATGTGTTAAGCAAAATCCCATTTTGAAAGACGACCTTCAGCTCAGCTCAGTTGTGCCTGGGAACAATAGAAGCTCAGTTGTGCCTGCAATGATTTTACGGCTGGAAGCGAGCCAAAGGCACATCCTTGTGATGTCGGAAAACTCTTGGCACCGAAAGTATTTGCGTTAATTAGATTCTAATGGAACGAAATGTTGAAACTAAACTCTAAAGTCGAGCTTCAAATCAATTACCTGGGTTATACAGGGATTCACAAACGTCGTCGTCATATCCTGCTCTCCGCCATAGCCCGACCACAAGCCAGCCGGAACCGAGAACAGAGAAAAGTGGAAAATATCCTTTGGATGATTTTTAATTAATATGCATTGCCACCTCATGAAGGTGGACATTAAATTTCTTTCCCCATTAAATTTCCTTGACTTTTAAATCAAGGGAAGAGATTAGAAGCCCCAATTCCAATGATCTGGATTAAAAGCCCCAATTCTATCACCTTCCTTGCAACTTCCTATCCAAAATTGACGGCGAAGATTTGACCTTCCCTTTTAATCCGACGGCCCATATGAAAAGCCCCAAATAATTTTAATCGACGGTCTAGATAAAATGCCCCAATTTCAAGGGCCCAGATTAAAAGCCCCAAATAAGGGGGGATGCTTGGGGTGTTACGAGGTGGCACCGTCTGGGCCGTCCATCTCAGAGATGGACGGCCGAGATCAATCTCTACACCATGTTGGTAGACCTCCAAATAATTGTATATATATAAGGATATATATATCTATTATATATATACAATTATATTATGGGTCCTATGGGGGGGCGAAAGTTTGTAGAGATTCATCCTGGCCGTCGATTTTTTGAGGTGTCGCGACAATGGCCCTTGGATTTGATGGGGGGGCATGCATGGGGCATGCATGGGGCATGCACCCCATCCCTGGGCCGTCGATCGGGCACGCGAGAAATCGTGGCCCTTGATTTCTTTGGGGGATGGATGGCCTGGATCAAAAGCCCCTTTATTTGGGGCTTTTGTTTTCGACCGTCAGATTAAAGGGGGCAGGTGATATCTTAGCCGTCAAAATATTGCTGAAGGGTGATTTAATGGTGGCATGTGCAATTATGGAGCATCTTATTTTTATGATGACGTGGGAAAGAAAATGGAGAATTTATTGCAAAAATTTATTATTACCTAAGAGGTGGCATTTTTTATTCTAATAGTGACATGTCATTTTAGAGAAGGCGGTAAGTTTCGAAGGTTTCGATGTAGAGCTCGTAACTGGAGCATTTTCTTCCGGTTGTAAATGCGCCTTTTAGCTATGGCGCGGGTTGCAGGCTCTCTCCATCCTAAAGGACATAGCCGGATCGAATTGGGCCGTCTGCATGAAGCAATGTATGCCAGCTATTAGGGCAAGTATCAGCTGGATTTTACATGGGCAATGCAGTCTGATTTGGCTATGCTGCTTAATGTATCTTTAAATAGAGCCTAGGACTGGGATTTGTTCTATGGCAAGCTTTCTCTGTGTGCTATGGTCTGTATGGTCCATGGACCAGATTTGCAGGCCTTAAAACAGGGGCCTAGTTAATTGCCACAGAGCGCTGGGTCGGAGACCCCAAAACAGGGGCCTTATGCTTTGCAGAGCCCGAAGAACTTGCTGGGTCTGGTTATCCGCAACCATAACAAGAGGTGAGCTAGGCATCTAACCCTTTCCTCTTGCTTGCATTTTGAAGTCGACAGGTGGAGTTCTTCTACTTCTATTTTAAAATGCATGATTTTGAGCTGTTTTGCAGTCTGTATTACTTAACTCTGGAGTGCATGTGCAGGTCAATCCGGCTCTGCATGGCAAGGCTTTTTATCCTGGTAACAGATTCCGGATATGGGGCATGTGCAAATTTTTCTTCAAAGCCCTGTGCAGATTCTTGGATAAAGCAGCAATTGCAGATGTTGAGCATGACGATCTCAGCAAGGAGACCTCATGGCTTTTACATACAGAGTACCTCTCGTCTGTGTCAAGTACTCTAAATAAGCCTTGGCTTTTAAGGTGGGAACCAAACACCTATGGCTATCATGGGGATGACGGGAAGCTTTATCATCGTCAAGGAACAGGTGAAAGTCTTGGCCCAACTTTTTCTACAGGGGATACTGTCGGCGCTGGGATAAATTCTGCATTACAAGAGATATTTTCAGTAAGTAAATGTTCCAACATTCCAATTTATATAAAGATTGCCTCCTTTTATCGCCAGATTTCCTTGAACTTAGAAATACCATCACGTGGAATGTGTATTTGGCAGAGTAACTGTGAATTCTGGACAAAGCCCCTTTGCATTTGATATTGAGGTATCTCTTACCTTAGGAGCTTTTTTTGTGTTACTGGCTAAGGGATAGGTAAAAGTATTGAGAATGAGGGGAGGATTATATGTAGTCACAAGATATGAAGGCTCATTGGAATCATAACAACATAGCAAACAATCAATGTATATGAGAAATATCTAAGTCTATAAATTAAACTAGGACCAGTGAGTTGATCGTTCTTCAACTTTACAGGATTTTCTAACGCCAAAGCCTTTAGTTGTATCTAGCTTTTCACTTCCAGGTTCAAGCAAATCTTTCGTCTACTGCAATTTGAGCATGCTGTTCCTCGGTATTCACTGCCTTCTTCCCATCGATCTTCATTGAAAAGCTAGGAACAGATTGATATATAGGCAGAGATGGTGACTTAAAAGACTTCAGACTAATGGACGATATGCCCATCCATTTTCTTGACACATTATTTGCAGCACCATTAATAACAGCCAACACGTTCTGTATAATCTCCTGTTTGGGCTGAGTTATTCTTGCTGCCTTTACTGCAGTACATGTTCCTTGAGAAACGCGGACCCACAAGCTGCTTCTATCTGGTGTTTCAAATGCTTCCTTGACAAGTTTATGGGAACAGGATGTTTTTTCTTGTTAAAAAACATTTTTTCGAAGTTTGGGTACCGCTAAGAATGTAGCCCTGCTCAAACCCGGTGAATGGTCGCAAAAGAATATCTTCCCATAAAGAATATCTTCAGAGTGAATCATTTTGCAAATAATCCAGTGGGAAGTGGTGGACATGCTAAGCTATATAAAGGCTGACTCCCAGATGGACATGTTATGGTGTGAGTTCTAAAGGTCTGCTTTGCATGTGTTATGTTGTGAGTTCTATATTCAAAGTTAATGGGGGTAATTTTAGGCTATGATGGGTTCGTTTGCAATTCTTGAGTCGTCATTTCCATCATTCTAATGCATGTATTGCCCTACTGCAGACTTTCGGATGATTGCCATTTCAAACACCTCATGGAAGCATATTGTTGCAGGACACGCCTTTATGGGCTTTGATATTCAAAGGCAGCTTTTGTTGCCCGATCTGATCAACTCATGTTACTCACCGAGACATGTCTACTATAGGTGCCGGCGATTTGTGGCCTCCTTACGTGCTTATTTTGCATCTTCGAGGAAGAAAAAATGTTAAAAATCAAAGCGAGCATTTAGTCTTCTTCTTGCAAATTCTCAAATGAGACAGGTTCCTCCACCGGATCTAAGTGACAAGGTTTGTTTTGGAAACATAACTCATTGCTATTCTTCTAAGCAAAATCTTTAAACTTGGGATCAAATGGAGGTACCTTAGGCTTTTCTATGTAGGTGAGAACTATATGTTGTGGAAACTTCCGATTTGCAGGTAATTATAATTTAACAGTTATATCATTATGAAGGATTTATGGAATGGTGGTCTAGAATAATATCATATCAGTTCAAAACATCATTCCTGTGCATGATGTCTTATAGATCATCTTTGGTCTACATTTTTCCAGGGTAATTCTTAAATCTGTACAATGGAATCATTATTTCTCATGTTACTCAGCTGGAGACATGTCTACTATAGGTGCCGATAGCTGTGGCCTCCTTGCAAAGTGTTGGCGAACTTAGGAAGCCCCTGCATATTTACTGGAATGGCATTATTTGCCATTATTTTGCAATTTGACGTGCTTACTTTCCATCTTCAGAAGAAAAATGTTAAAAATCAAAGCGAGCATTTAGTCTTCTTCTTGCAAATTCTCAAATGAGACAGGTTCCTCCACCGGATCTAATTAACAAGGTTTGTTTTGGAAAATAGACATACAAGCACATGTTTTGTGTTTCACAACTGAGTAGTCTAATAATATGAAAAAATGCAGATAAGTTACCATGTAGGCCTGCTCAAACTAGCAGGGCTTCTAGATCTACATGCAGTGCTGCGTAACTTTGAATTGATTCAGTCCCTAATTGATCCAAAGTGCTGTTCTGCCCATGCCATGTATATTCTCGTCAATTAAAGGATTTGAAGGAAGTCTTCTGCATTTATTGATTGATAATTGTGGCTCTATCAATGGCTGTCATATTTGAATTGTTCCAGCACCTTGCGATCCTAATCATGCATCATCCATCTTCCTTCAGAACATCTTGGTGGGTGCATTGGACCTTTCAGATAGAGTTCCATGATTGAGCTCCATGATATGCCAAGGTATCTATCTTATCTTCAATGTTGTCTTTATTTTACATCGAATCTGATCTTCGATGTCTTTATTTTGCATCGAAGTGATATTTGCCTGGAACAAATCCACATTTTAAGGTTTGGGATACTTCAGATAGGATAGAGTAGACCTAGTTGCAACTTCAGAAGAAATACAAAATGGTAAAACTTGGATAGACTATTCCAAGTTCTATTTAAAGCCTGAAATTGGATTACAATTCAAATTGTTGTGCATGAGGCTATTTTTCAAGCATGTTTTCCATTTTGACATCAAAGTGCTTTTTATTTTTCAATTTGACTATCTAGGGAGAATCAAGATGTACACTAAATGTGGCACTTCCTTATAACAAGTCTCTTTTTAAGAATATGTTCTAGTTGTTTTTTTCCTTTTAAATGACATTGTTGTTTCCCATCATTACAAGTGTAATTTCCATTACAACTTGTGTTTCCTGTAAATTCCATTGGCAAAGCTTTGACGTAATTATTTAGGCTTTAATGATTCTATTGTAAGCTTGAACCTCAATATGAGGATTGGGGATTTGTTTTTACATAGTTAGTAGAAGGTATAATTTGAACAACAAAAGAAAAACAAGAAGTTGGCAATTTTGTGATCGTCTTTCGTCACATGCATTGGAGATATTCACTAATGCCCCACTCTAGAGTCCTAACATGTGGTTACCACTCTTGGGATACGATGCTAGTTGTTGAAGCAATGTTGTTTAGAATTTAGCAATAACGCCTATATTTTTGTAAATGTTCAACAATCTGCAAGAATTTCAATGTTGCAGTTGATGCTTTTTTAATGCAAAAACAACGTACGCAAATTTTAATATAATGACATTGTTAAAGATTTTAACAATTCTAAACCGCATATCAGTTGTTGGAACTCATAGGTTGCCAAACTTGCTAGGGTTTGGGTTCCATGAGGTTTACTGGAATTTATAGGTCACCAATCTTGCTAGGCTTTGGATTCCACGAAGTTTAATGCCAAATCCAAAATAAAATATATAGAGGAATATTATTTGATGAATGCCTATTGTAGATGGAAACGCAAATGTGTTGTGCTGCAAAGTAGCAAAGTAAGTTGAATACCGAGCGGATAAGACTGTGATCATCCATGTGCCATTTGCTAGCATCTAGCTGTTCTTTTTAATGAAAGGCAAGGAAAGGAGCCCCATTTTGCCCTTCATTATGTATTTTTTAAGATCTTCTCTAGGAACAATACCATCATCTTATCTTGGAGCAATAATAACACCCAAGATAACGTATCACAAAATGCCAATTTTCTTATTAATTTTCTCTATTATTGCAAGCTGGGGCACTTGGTGGTAACAATATCAAGACTACTATTCCTTGAAACAAAACAATGTCATCATGGGCTTTTTACGTCGACAACACTTGTGATGATCCGAAAGGAATAAATAAATGACTACAAAGAAGTCACTGGAATGGTGCATGATCTAGTGCCATAGTCCAACACATATGAAACAAAGTTGGTGCTTCGAATAACACTCTTTTGCCAAGTTTGGTTATTCACCTATGAATTCTTCTAATTTAATTCTTGGCACCATACTTCTATACTTTGCACGTGCTTATCTTTTATTCCTTACCTCTTTCTTTGCAGAACAAGGCATCAATATATGAACATGAATGTGGTAATATGCCTGGATTTTCAATTCTTTATCGTGATCCAAATAGCGTGATTCTCTATTTAGTGCAAGCATATGGTTGAACAGTTGGCCTGTAATTTGTTTTGTGCTTCACACAACCCCATGGACCTTTCATTTCCTGACTAATAATGAGGCTAATTAAAACATAGAGGACTTTCAGAGTGAGGCTTAAAAGTTAAGAAAAAATGATGGCGAGCATTAAAATTTCAGAGACAACTAAAGTTGGATAGTTGTGTCAGATTTATAAGCATGTCCTTAAACCATGCAAAAAGAAGCGTGAAACAAAAAAATCTAGGAATACTCTTGGCCGACAGGTTTTTTGGCCAATTGTGGCATCAAATTTGTACTTTTTTTATATTGTTACGATTGCTATGCATAGGTAGATTGGGAGCCAGCACTCAATACTTTGTGATTTACGTATTAGGAGACCATAATGGAACTCACTTGAATTTAACTTGAACTAATAAAACTTTTATCGCTTCTTCTAACTGCATTCTTGGCACTCAACGTAAGATACTAAGCTTGGATTTTAGTCCTAGATGTTCATAAACCATAATAGATAAACCCATTGATAGTACAAAAACTTGTATATATATATATCAGTTATATATATACAATTATATAAGCACCCCCTTATAAGTAGAGATTTTGGTGTCGCCGCCGCATCCGTCCATTCTTTGAGATCAACGGTTGAGATGAAAACATGCCAAACCACCCCAAGCACCCCCCTTGGGTATAAAAGATTGAGGTGTCGCCCGCCGTAGCCCGTCCGAATGTATGAGATCGACGGCCAGATTTTAAAGCCCCTTTATTTGGGGCTTTTGTTCTAAACCGATTAGATTTAAGAATTTATTCGGGCCATCGGCGGGGAAAAAATCTCGGCGTGTACCATTGATTCATTTCACTTAAATACGCCGGAGGTCCGCCCGGAGCTATTCTACTGGAAACCACGGATGGGTTCAAGCACGTGAACAGCCATCCTTATTTCATTTGGGAAAATGCAGATGATTTTTGCCCGACCGATGCTTTGGAAGAGCTAATTTTCATGGCACTTGACATCCAAATCCGACTCGGTAGCCATGGCGGAAACGGGCTGTGTGGATGTACCCGAAATAGCGAGGATCAAATCCGCCCAGAGAGATGGGGTCACTTTCGGCGTGCATGTTCTAAGGCAAGCTTTATGTGTTTGGGGTAAGAACAAAACCCAAAACCCACATTACCCTTTCTCCAGCCATAGCCAAATCGTCAATGAGCTCATGAATCCACACATGTTTTTTGGGGGATGCAGAGCGGGACTTCATTTTAGCGATGTGCTAACTCTAGACCTCCAAACTATGGCATGGAGCTCTTTAGCATCTGGGAGAATAGCCTGGTCCTAGGGATAGCCATACCGCCATTCTCTATGGCTCTAAAATGGTGATATTCGGTGGCACAAAGCGGTTGGCGCAACAATGATGTGCATATTTTGGATCGGAGACTCTAATTTGGACCCGCCTTCCGGTAGAAGGGGATCCACCGTGTCCTAGAGAGAGCCATCTTGCTACTACGATCGGTGAAAACAAAATGCTCGAATTTGGAGGATCGGCAAAGGAGATTGCAACTATTTAAACGATATTCATGTTCTAGAGCTTGATTCAATGCGTTGGACAAGCCCAATTGTGACGGGGATTTGCCTAGACGTAGAGAGATAGCCATACTGCGGTGATTGTGGGTAACCAACTCATAGTTTATGGCGAGGCGTGGTGATCGATATCCGGGCGACATTGATGTTTTAGATCTCGAAAATTTTACTTGGTCTAAGGCGTGATTCAACCTTTTCCCAATCGGTCTTTTTGTTTACGATTTACAATTTAAGCTTATAAGTTTTGGGTCGTCGGAATTGCGGCTTGAAAGCTCCGCGAGTTCTTCAGTCTGGACTTCGTGCAGGTCATATAGCCATCACCGTGGGCTTGAAGGTGAGAAATTACTCTTTGTGGCGCTGTTTGGGCTGAATTTGAACTCATTTTCAGTTGAGATGACAATGTCCCCATCTCTATGCTCTTTGGCGATTGATCCTGTTTTTGAGCTAGGTTTTTAGTTCGGATCGTCTTTGTTAGGCTATATTGAGTTGGGCAAATTTGTAATCTGAGATATACATCTTTGGTGGTGTTGGAGATGGCACTTATTTCAGTGATGTGTGGATGCTAGATGTTAGTTGCCCAACACGGAGTAGAATAGATGTGGTGGATCTCACCTCCGAGGTCGATTTTCTCATGTTGCTACATTGATAGATGACAACATTCTATTCTATGGAGGGTAATGCTCTAAAATTGCACGAAACACAACCCGGATGTGTATCGCTTTAAGCTCCCAAATCCGGCTTCATTTTTTCTTCACATTTCTTACCTTTTAAGCCCTTGCAATGGTGTATCGCGATGGTGCATGAGAGGTCAGCTGGGTTGAGAGGTAGAGAGTTGGGCGAAAATATGCAGTTGAGGAGCAGCATTTGAAGCGTCAATTTCATCTCTAGGTTTGTGTCGAATGTCTTTGCATCTTGTCATGGCAAAGCTTTTCGTCGCATTTGATTTGGTTTGGTTCTGATCTTCTTATGTCTTGTGTTTGTTTCATTCTGCAGATACATAGGTTTTCTTCTTACGGTATGCAAGATGAGGCTTGAGATCATTGATTCAAAATGAAGAGGCGGTTGGAGAGCACCCGATTCGCGGTAGCTTTTTGTTACGGAACAAACATGATTTATCCATTTTTTTCTTTGAATGTTTTAAGCCCTTACATTGCTCCATTTTATTTGCAATGGTGCGCATCAAGACATTCAAGCGGGGGGATCGGGTCTACACGAAGCTAGGTTTTTATTGCGAGGGTCATCTAGTATTGGTTACAAAGAAGATGGGAGAAATAAGATCTGAAAACGAGACATGTATTGTTCAAAACTCAGGTTAGTATAATCCATACGATTTATGTTCTTCTATGGGAAATGAATCTCTCATTTGAATTGGGCCATTTTTCTCCATTTTTGACTCAAACCACGCCAAGGGCTATGGTGTAACATTTAAGGTCATGAGGCCCCACAGTGGTCGCCTTCATGATTGAAGCCTGCATTAATGAGATGGTCCGAGAAGATTTTTAGGGCTAAGTTTGCTTCGGGTTCGTGACCATTTACGAGAGTCCTTGGCCATGTGATTTTTAATTTGTGGGAATACCTATATGGCGGATTTTTTATAAGCCCATGAGGTTTCTTTGGATGGCTCTCGATCCAAGAGCGCGATTTGCCTGAATCCGGCACACGGATGCAAATCCCGATTAGAGAGTTTTGAGGTATTTCTACACCATATTTATAGAGCTTCACTCTTTTGAGATGTCTTTTGCCTTGATTGTTTAGTTCTCGGTTAATTAGCAATTTAGAAGCAATGTATGGCTTTCAAATCAAGCGTGTAAATGATAATATCCTAGGCTCATGCCAAGTTTTGAGTGTTGTTGCTCTCGTCGCGGTATGCTCCTCAATTTTGCCGCCAAGCGGTGTAGATTTGTCCATTCTAAATCTAAGCATTTAGGGAATGCACGTAAAAAAATGCATATATGGAACACGATTATTGTGATCACTCTCGCGATCTGCGCAGGTTCTCTAGCACCGGAATCCAGATGAATCGCATACGGTAATGTTCTTAGCTGCGTGTTTTATATTGAAATGATCATCACAATTATTTTCCAGAATTCAATGATGGAGCCACGCCAATGCGGTTGGTGCTCGACGAAGTTAAAAGGCGCGAGGCAATTTAGCGCCTCAAATCTTGCTTGGAAATGTTTTTGCAATAAAGGTGCAAATATTTGAGAAATGCGGGTTCAAACCCATGTAGCTACCGATCTTAAAATCTTGTGCAATCAGCATTTGTAATATCTGAAGTTGATGAATCTACAAGCGATTGCCGTTGAATTTCAATCTTTCCAAAAGCCATTGCACATCTTCTATTTAGTTTCCAACTTAGTTAGTATGCGAAGCTAAAGCTTGCAATTTGTGGGACTTGGGGCTTCGATTTCCAGCGAGGATGCATTTTCTATATTAGTTTCTGGCTGAAGCAGTCTTCCTTCATATCGTGGAGCTCGTTTCTTGGACCTTGAAATTTTTTAAGTGAATGGGCATGCAAAGACATCTTTGGTGCTTAGGCATATGAAAATCCCAATTGAGAATGACAATGGATGTCATGGACATCTCTACCTTTATGGATTTGGGCGTATCATGATGTTTGCTCTCAGATTAAAAGGTGGCGGGGATTATGTGCTTCACTTGAGCCTAACCTTTGAGTATGTCATGTCAAGACGCTAGACGCCAAAGCGCAACTTCATGCGGATGGAATACACATTGCAAGTTGAGAATACACATTGCCCTTTTAGCATCTCCTTGCAAATAGTAATCAAGAGAGTTTTGAATATTCTTCTTGCATGACAAGTTCTAGTTAGCATCCATGTATGGTAGTTGAGGATTACTTGCCAAGTTTAGCGTCATGGCGGATGGATTGATGGTTGGTTGCTAAAGCTATGTGTGGATTTTAGATCTGCAGTGGATTTTTCCACTTCAAAATCTTTTATGTTGTCACAATAATCTGGCTGTGGAAATAAGACTTAACAGTACTATTGTGTAGGGGCCTTAAATAAGTAGCCATCTTTGCAAACTACTATAACTGTCCAGCATGTGCATTTATCTATTGGCTTGAAAGTGGGGTTTTATATTTGCATTCTCAAACTTGGATATTGATAATTCATATACAATAGGGCATTTTAACAAGGGCTCATGATGTGAATAATTCCATTAATTTGCATATCTTTTTCCTTTTTATTCCATCAATCCAACAGGGATGGTGCCACGAACAAATAAAATGCCATTATTTGAAGATCAAATTATGATCAAATTAAGTTGATCTCGACTTGTGTATAAGGCATGCTAGATGATCTCGATATGTGTCAATGTTCTCATTGGTAGATTGCTTATCATTCCCTATGATTATCCACTTTCTCAGCTTCTTGGATATATAGTGATGCAAAAAAGATAGAGCAAGTGGTTGTCTGGTGTTGATTTTTACAATTGTTTGCTTGGTTGAGCGAATATGGAACAACAGCTTGGTAATGCTTGGTAATGGCTATGATGCCATATTAATTAACCAATAACATGTTTGATAATTCCAACAAACCCGGTTTCTTGGGGACGGAACAAAGGGTACACAATGCCTTATCCAATTTCCATAGATTATAGAATCTCAAGATAGACAATTCTAAACATATAAAATGAACCATTCAAAAGAAGCATCCTCGACCTCAAACTTGCCTCTACGTCGAATCTTTGCATCTTTGCAAAAATTATGGAACATGATATGTGTTTTTTTTTGAAAGTGCGATACGTCACATTACACAACACAAAGTTCAATTAAAACCCAATACAGTATGACACATTCCAAAAAACATTGGCCAAAGATAAAGGACAAGGATAAAAATAAAGAGCAAGAATCATGGTATGCTCTATGCATGCAGATTGATAGGACTGAAAGTTTGCCTACTGTCGATAAATACCAAGTTGTAAGTTGTGTCGACTCCCATGGGTCGATAAAGGATTATGTTAAACTTTACTCCCATGCAGAGCTATCTTTATTAGATAGCTCGCATTTTAATTTCTAGTTGGATTTATACAAGTCTCTCATAGTGCAACCGCTCATAGTACAAAGACTTGTATATATATATATATATATATATATATATATATATATATATATATATATATATATATATATATATATATATATATATATATCACTAATATATATACACGTATTAGATGTGTGTTTTGTCATCCCATGCCCATGTTCATAGAGATTCATCCCCGCCGTCCAATCACGAAATGAAAGGCCAGGATAATGCCACCTCATTGAGGTGCATGGATGGCCATGATGGGCATGCATGGGCATGCATGGGGGCATGCACCACATCCCCAAACCGTTGGATCAAAAGGGGAGAATAAATCCTAGCCCTTGATTTTTGTGAAGAAGGTGCAAGGAAGGTGCCAAAAAAAAAAGTTGGTGCAGTGGATCTCAGCAGGTTAGATTAAAAGGTGAGCATAAATCCTAGCCATTAACTTTTTTTAATATTAAATTGATTTTTCTTTTTAAAGGAGGTGAGGGTGGCACCCTCATTAATAAAAAGGCACCCTCATTAATAAAAAAGGTAGTGAGGTGGCAAAGTATTTATGAATGGACTTTTTAGGAAGCTTCCTTCCGTTTTAATCGTCTTGAAGGCCGTAGCTTCGGTGGGGGTCCGGATGAAGGTGGGGCCCTCGCCATTGATTTTTCTCGTCGAGACCTTTCTAAGGAGTGGTGCTTTGGCACTATTTTGTCGCGCATTTGGAGCCAGCGATCGATGTGTGATTTTGTCATCCCATGGGTCATATTCATAGAGATTGATCCTAGCCGTCAAATGACAAAATCAAGGGTTGTTATAATTCCACCTCATGTGATGCATGGATGGGCACGATGTGCACATGCATACATATGCACATACATGCATGGGCCATGCACCATGCACATGGGCCGTTAGATGGGGGAAGGTGAAATCTGGATCGTTCAAACTATATGAGAGGAAGGTGACAAGAAGTTCCTATGCATGTGGTTAGGTGGCATACATGTTATTGTAATCATGAGGTGTTAGTTGAGGTGGCATGTGCATTTATTTGCCACCATATCTTATCTATATTTAATATATAGATTTTGAGGTGGCATTGTAATTAATTTATGCATTTTTTGCCTTTTAATATAGAATATAAAAATCTTAATGTGAAACGTGGCAAGCCATATCTTGCTTTCTTTTCAAGTTTTCTTTCAAACTTTAACCATGAGGACGAGCTTGATGTAACTACATGGCAACATTTTTTGCCTTTTATTATAGAAAAACCTTAATGTGGAACGTGGCAAAGCTATATTTTGCTTTCTTTTTCATGTTTTCTTTCGATCTTTAACCATGAGGACGAGCTTGATGTCATGTGAACTACGTGGCAACCTATTTGGTTTTCCTTCCAACACCTTTTTTTTTTTTCTAAACTAAAGGCCTAGAATCTTTGGAAAATTATTCCTCTCCTTCTTCTCTACTGAAGTTCTAGCTTAGACTCCATGAGCGTCGCTAAAACTCTCAAGACTAGGGGAATCTTCATAGAGTCTAAGCGAATCTAAGGAACCTTGGGAGAATCTTTGGGAACATAGGGGAATCTTATGAGAATCCTGGGGTATTCTTAAGGAACCTTAGGGAATCTAAGGGGATATAGGGGAATCTAGGGATTCTTAAACAAATTCATGTGAATCCCTGTAGAATAATGTGGAATCTTTGTAGGATCTTAGGAAATCCAAGAGAAACTTTGTAGAATTTTAGGGAATCTACGAGAAATGCACAGGGATCTAGGGATGTTTTTAGAATATTGGACAGTCTTAATAGAATGTTGGCAAAACTTGGGTTCGACTTCATACACTCCCTCATGGTACAAATACTTGTATATATATATATATATATATATATATATATATATATATATATATATATATATATATATATATATATATATATATATATACAAGTATTTGTACTATCAGTGGGATACATTTTATTCTATCGAAACATTTTGACTTGAATTACCCCATTGTTTCTAGGTAGCTTGGCATAAGTTGATCGTCATATTAATGATGTTGAGGATATCATTGTAGATCTTGCAACCATGTTGTATGTAACCATCAAACAATAAAGTTTTACGACACTATGACCACTAAGAGTCCCCAGGAATCGTACAAAATCCATGACGATCAACTGTAATTAGAGCTAAGGTAATAGTGTCCATCTTGGACACATTGTGGGCAATCAATTCCATGGGCTACCATTTTCAAAATTCCTTGAAGATTACTTCATTTTAATATTCCTTTCATTCAAGCTAGAATATACATCTAGACCACAATCATGCATGCTTAAACTAATCAATTTCATGAGGCCAATGGAAATCAGGTAGAATGTTGGGGAGTCTAATGCAATCTAAAAGAATCTTGATATAATCTTAGGAAGTCTATGACAATCTAGAGAGCCTCGAGAAATCTTAAGGGAATCTTATGAAATCTAATAGATATGTAGTTGAAATTGTCATTTTTTTCCTTATGTTTTGAATTTATTTTTATTAGGCAATTTCGCATGGCAAACTATATTTTCTAATACATTCTTTTGGCAAGTTTTTATTTTGAAGGAACATAACGTTTGGTGAGATTTGCTTTCGTACTAACACAAAGATCAATAGTATTTTCTAGGCATGACTGGTCCTAAAATCCTTGAATTTCCAAAGGAACTTTGGCATAGTGGCATTATTCTTTACTATTGAAGATTCAAATTCTCACCTTTCCCATACAAAAAGACATTCGACACTCCTAGGTGCTAATTGCAAAATGTACTACACAATTCAACTATTCTGCTTTGCAAATTATTACACATAATACACTCAAGGGGTAGTCTTGAGAGCGGAAAGCAAGGCATCTTATTATTTCCTTAGCAATTTGACACGACTACTCTTCATATGAAATGCCCTTCAAGGACCCATGGTCATGGGTGCCTAATATTAAACATTTGAATCAAAAGTGGACAAAACCTGTTCAAATGCTTTTAAATTATCTAAATTTTTAAAATGTCCTGTAAATAGCATGACATAATTCACTACCAAATACATCTTCACATTGTAGTAGTGGCATCTCTGCACTTTTAAATCAAGTAGCAATACATAATGATGTAAAAGCTTAAAGGCTAGTTCATGAGGCATCTCTATGCAAGCTCAATTAAATAAGCGTTGCCCTTTCTTTAACCTGCTTCACTCAAGTGTAAGGCATTTCTTTGCTCCCAAAAATGCTAAATTTTTGCGACATCATTTTAGATATTTGATCATGGCTTCTGCAAACTAGAACGAATTTAAGTACAGCCATATGTACCTCGAAGAAATTTCAAAGAGAATGAGTGAAAATAACTATTGTCTGCAAACTAGAGACACAAACAATAATGTTGACAATGATGTCCTGCTTCCTTCTCATGCTTCCTCCTCAATACTAGAAACGTTTAAATCAATGATGAGGTGAAGCTCATATTATAATTATGGTTTATCTAATATTGACCTTCATTGCAAGAGAAGTCACAAACAAATACGATGTTGGGATAGCATGAAAACATATGACAAACCCACATAAGAGTGTCCCTGGCCATAAATAATAAGGGTAAAATAGAAGTTAGCACAATTAGCAGTTCATCATATCAATCATAAAAATAACATCAAATTCATCTCCCTAAAGCATTCTTGCAGCAAATATCTACATTGGAATCCCTTAAACAGAAATAGCTAGTGATAAATGGTTACCCAGGGCGGCCAACTCCAATGAGCTCTTTGTGTCTACAACAAAACTACCAATTAGATTCGTAATGGGCCCAGACAGCCAGATCCTGAAAGCATGTAACATATTTTCTCCATCTCCATCTCGTTTTGCCAAAGCCGGTTCTTTAAACTGTCTCATAGTTGTACACAAATCATCATAGTCTAGGAAGCTATGTAACACACCACTGCGCCCAAGTAAAATAGTCAAACTACATTGGATATAATCCATACATCTGAACTCGATGGAGCTGCCAAGTTTGAGTATATGAAATTTATAAACATTCCCTGCATGCAAAATGAAGAATAAGACGAAAAAGCACACGGTACAATACTTATGTGGAGCTGGGAAATAGAAATACGAAGCATCAAGTATCCAAACAAAAAAAATATGAACAAAACATGCATATCCACTGCCAAACTCCATCTTGTTTGAAGCAAACCAACGGAATAGATTACGATTTTCAGATGCCAGCTATTTTATGTGGTCAACTGTATCAGGGAAATGAAGCTGCAATATCCTGAAGATCATTTGTACTTCGCATTCTCGCACAGAATAAAGATTTCTGCTCTGAGCTTCAGTTATAACGGTAAGGAAACCCAGTTAAAGAGGCCGGAATCACCATTAAAGGGCTCATGATCACCTCTTCAATTTCGTTTTTCAAAGACATGAAAATCGAAAAGCATCTTTCTGGCTATAGGCGAAGCGCCTCTGCAATGTCTGATCCGGAACATGCAAATCCAGAACATTTTTTATTCTGTATTTTCCGATTAGCCACTGCCAGAATAGTCGTTTGGTGCCAAGGCCTTTGGCCAGACTGACCAAATATCTGTATTTAGGGCAACCACTATGGAAAGGGCGTCTATCTGTGGCTTCTACACGAAATTACAAAACCTTAGCCTCTTGCAAGAAACAAAACCGGAACTTGCCATCTCTCACGATGCCAATCACCACTCTTCCATTTAATATGGCGTCCATAAGCCAGGTCTGAAACAGCGACGGACCAGAAGTGGAACCTTTTAAATATTCATCTCCGAATTGAAACTGAAACTCACCCAAGAGCCACACATGGGCCATGTCTATATGCTGGTTGGATTGTAGGCATCTCAGTGTGACGAAACCAGCATCAACATGCCCCACAAGACGTGCAGAATTTGACGACTTGTTTACATCTCCACAAACTGCCTTTGTTTTCTGTATCCTCATCTGAGATGTCTGCACATGTGATGTCACAGGGCCATAGTAACAATGAAGAGCTTCTGTCAAAGCATGCATCAGCGATTTGAAATAGCACAATAATATAAGCAAAGGTCCTCTGGCTTCTTCCACATGTAAGCCCGAACTGTTGCTAGACTCATCTCTGGGGGTAAGACCTAGATTTATGTTGATCAATATTCAAGCAGTGAGTCCATAAAATTTCACATATTAAAAAGCTCAAATAATCTGCCCACCTGCTGATTGCGTAAGATCTCTATCACAGGTTTAGGCTGCTGCTGCCAAGACCATAAACTTGATCAATAGGTAGCAAGAGCACTTCCTGCCTGCTGTTGGCCCAACTGTGCAAAGTTTGCTGCTTGTTCACTGCCACTTTCCTCTGCAGGTTTCTCCACAACCAACTTTTCCAAAACATAGTTAACAACCTGTACACAAGCAATACATTAATTCGATTTTCCATAAGAATGCACAACCTGAGCTCATCTAAACAATCTGCACCCTTTGTATTCTCAAAAAACGTGGCGCACTAAGCTTGCCCTTGTTGAAGAACCTGCAATGAATTTCCCTCAAAGGACCTGCATAAAAAAGAAACCTCAATTATGCACATCATCATCAGAACCTGCAAACAACAGGTCAAATCTTTCAATATGCTAGTTTAAAGATTATTTCATGTAAGTCAAACAATATTACTTTTTGCACCTTAGAAGGCAAAGCCATCATGGAGTACAACAGACCATCTCAAAATGCAAACGCATTGGTCTATGCATATTCTTATAAAACCAAAAATAAAGAATTAATGACTCTTACTGTTGTAAAGAGTTTCAAAAAGTCAATGAAATGCCGAAGAATGCTGCGAGAAGCACTAATGCCTTGAGGAGATTGCACTCCAACTGCACAAATGTATCATAATAATGTGATAATTAACTATTTTTTCTTGAAAATAGCAGCAATACATGCACAAACCATGTGCATAGCATAGAATCTCTTACCACAATGTGTTTGACATAATTGCCATCTGCAGTGTTAAACTTCTGGCAACTTAATCCATGAAGATATTGTTACGCAATAACTCCAACCAATTACAACGATCGTGTAGCCAAATTTGTGAGCCCCATTTTGAACAAAAACTAGTTGTGAGAAGCATGAAGGGTTGGCTGGAATAAAGAACACCCATTGACCAGAGAGTGAATATTGCAGTAGCCAAACCTTCCAGTTGCCAAGGTGGAGTATGTAGCATGAAAAGGTCTTCCGCTTTACAATCAATTTCGTGATCAAAATCTAGATATCCCATCCATAAAGTTTTGTTATTTTTGAACACAATATAAGCTTCACATCTATAAAAGCACAAAACTTGTCAGCCTGCAATCAAATGTAAAGTGTGTTCAGCCAAAACTTAATAAAGAGAAATACCAGCTGAGAAATCTTGCTCCACATGGCAATGTTCCAAGCTTTTGGCCATGGAAGACGGATTTAATCGATGCAGAAGCAAATCTTTGTAAGAGGCGCCATTGTTTCTCACACTTTGTTGATCCATGGATGACCCTAGCCACTGACAAAGCATGGACATGAATACAGACAACAAGCAAAAACCGTTGCTCCATTCAAAAACGTATCAATCGGAAGGAAACAAAAGAAAAGTATCTAAGTACCGCAACGTACCAACTGTGGCCGGATATCCATATTGGGGCTAGTTGCTGCAGGACCACCCTATTCTAAATCTTTGTTGAGCGCAAGATTCTAACCGGCATGAAGCCTCGCATGATTTCATAAGACGCGCCCAACTCTCCGCATATTAGACTGTTGCAGCAGACGCTTCAAAACAAACTTCAAAACCGTGGAACTCAGAGTACGTTGCAGGAGCTTGGAAATCGTGGCAAAACCTATCATAAAAAAATTATAAGGAACCCAGTAGAAATGGACAGAAGGAATACTGAAACCATGGCGGAATCTTGGTAGGAAGCATAGATCGGTGTAACAGCCGGCCAAGCCTAGCCTAAGGCAGCATAAAAACTACCAATCTTAAATGTCGCATTTGTGACCATGACCACATCTTTTTGAACATAGTCTTCACCGAAATCAAAAGCACAACTTGCTGCAATTGGATACACTGTCCGTCAAAATCTGAGGCATCATTCTGCCCAAATTGTTTAAATACCCTATATGTGTGTAAACTGCAAAAGGTTATTCCAATCTTCAAGAATCAACCTTCCAGGCTTTGAAATCAAGCAAAACGAGGTGATTTAAGCCACATATCTGAGAACCCAATTCCAAATCAAAGCCGAAAATGGCGAAATGCCATCAATCTAAACTGAAAATCTTCCAACTATAACAAATCGTCAAAAGAGATGATGCAAATATGATGAATCAGACTCGTGTAATCCATCAACCTTTTCCTGGAGTCGCTCTGCCCAGCTCCGGCTCCGTCAGAATGTGGGCACTGCTTAAATGAGCTGCAAAACCCAAAGCCCATTCAAGATCACCAAACAAATCCACGCAACACAACCCAAAAACAGAAGAAACTATTCTTACGCTTCCATTTCCTGATCTTTTCTTTGTGGGAGGCTCTGCACCCTGTTCATTGCCAGATCCAGACTCCAAATTATCACTTCCAGACCAGCTTTCATATTCATCTTCCTTTCCTTCAGCAGCAAGATGCGGTACTTCTTGAAATGGTAACGTTGTTACCATAGTCTCTCCAAAAATCTAGCACGACACTCCATGGGCTATTTTATTTTTGTGTATTTTCATCAAAAATCCACTCACAATAAATATGCAAACGTCATCGTAATAATTGCAATCTGCACCTTACCTTTTGCAATAAATGGCTAACCAATTTTATTTACCACCTGCCTAGCAATCTCGTACCCACTTTTAATGGCTACGACCTCCATTTCTCGATCCAATGGTCTTGAGATGTGGGGCAAAACCACATAATTCTCAGAAATCTTGGAAAAAGAAAAAAATATCACAGAAAGTTAAAAACCTAGAAACTAGCACTACCTCTTTAACTTTGCATTTAATTTTGACGTTCTTGACTGATGGTGTAGATCAAATCTCTAAATCCGATGGCCCAGATTAAAAGCCCCAAATAAGGGGTGGCAACATCCGGGGTCGTTGATCAAGAGACGCTCGCTCAAGCGGCAAAGTGGCGACACCTCAATCTCCAACAACAAGGGGGCTGCTTGAGGTGATTTGAGGTGTCACCGTCTCGACCGTTGATCTCAAAGTTGGACGGCTCACGCAGTGACACCCAAATCTCTACTTATAAGGGGGCAGCTTATATAATTGTATATATATAACTGATATATATATATATATATATATATATATATATATATATATATATATATATATATATATATACAAGTTTTTGTACTATGAGGGGTTGTATTGGAAGAGGTGTACTACGAGGGATTTTGCAAAGTCAACAGGTTGCAAAGACTTTATTAACCTGTTATTGTTTCTTTGAGTGAGAATTTATACCATGTGAAACCTAAATAACATAAACTCCAAATACTAAACCTGAGAGTAACCCTTAAAATCATGAACCCTAGACCCTAAACCAATGCTAATAGTCAATAGTTACTCTGATCGTAAATCTTAAAGCCTTTAACCTAAAACCCACATATCAAGGGACATTACAAATCTTGGGCACTATGGGTATGTACCTCTAGGGATACTGATAATTTTGCATTGCTTCCAAAGATGCAATGTGCGACAGAAGGTCTATCATGCCAACTATTAGTGTTGTAAAGGATGGGAGAGCTTGTCTATCCTTTAATCAAGAGTTTGTTAGGAAAGTTTTATAATGTGAGGGGAGAGCTCTAACTCCTGAAGTGGAATCTAGCTCTAAATAGAATGGAGTGTGTTAAGACGGTGGTAGTTTATCTATTTATTAGACTTTGGCTTTGTCGACGTGTGTCAATGTAATGGGTAGTTAACACAAACGTACTTGAAGCCAGGTTAAATAGATGTGCGAGGATGTTGCAAATGTTTACATGTTTATACATATGGTCAAAGATACAACTAAATGGTAGGCATAATATTAAACTATACTTGGGCTAATGGCCTTGCAAGATTTCATAGCCAAATTTCAGACAATAGAAGATAAATAAGAAGCTCTATTTCTATAATTTAAAACTCGACATCACCACTATTGCATGCATCCTATTTGAAGATTCGTTTCAAAATAGTCTGCACATAGTTTTATCTTAAGAAAATTATCCAAATCTCACCGTGGGGCAATATGAATATATGGTTGCACATGTTTGCTTTTGATGGAGGGGGAAATCTAATATATGAACATAGAAGCTTAGGAAAGAAGTCCTGATGTTTTCACATGAAATCTAGTTTAGATGGCAATATGGCATTCACTTCATTTTAAATGGCAACATGACATTCACTTCACTTAAATTTACAATCCCTTGCTGAAGAGCACTCCCTTGTGTTTGCATATGTTCCAAGATATGTATGTGTGGATATAAAACATCTACCTTTTCTCCAACTACAAACGACCATTAGCTACAAACTACAAACAGCCATTAGCTGTGCAAAAGATTCCCTTGCAACCAAAAGAGTTTGCTCGTAGGCTCCCAAACAAAGCATATCTAGCAATAAATTCTTCTACAATCTTCTCATTTCTGTAACTTTTGCTGCCAATATACAATGTTTTATAAAGTTCACGCACAATCAGAAATTGTTAATGTCAATAAAAATTCTTATTCCTTTTGTTTCTCAACCTTGGGATCAAACACATACATTGCAATATGCTCAATTCATGGTTGAGAATCAACTGCATTTTCTACCACTTATCGATAAAATCATTCTATTTCATCGCAACGCGAGACATGAGTCATTAGCTGGGGTCTCTTAGAAAGGTCAGTACTATAACAACAGCTGAACTCTCTATCATTTCAAATTACGAGTTGATAAAGTGCCCTCTGATTGCAGATATACAAAGGCACTGGGAGGCCACCGAATGAGGTTCTGGTTCTCTCAAAGTTGATATGCTCTTATGTTTCCAAATTGAAGCGTAAGATGCATCAGGTCATTGTCATTTTCATTCAAAAGGGTGAAGTCTAAGAAAAACATTTCCAATACATGTGTCGCGTACATAGAACAAAACCTTGTTACGACAATAAATATCAACTGCATTGTTTCTTTAGCCGATCTTCCTGAATCTAATTAGCTCAGTGGGAATAAGCACTCAGTTGTAGATTAGGTCAATTATAAGGCTTATAGCTCACAAACTGTAAAAAAAAACCAAACTTCAAGACACATGATACTACATGATAACATATTGTACCTAACCATGCAGGCCTGCAGTATTCTGTGTTAAAACATCCTTAAGATGAGATCTTTCAAGTGTCTTCCAAAGATCCGGATCACTATGCTCCTCAAATGAATCCAAGTTGAACCGGACAGTTCCTGCGGAATGAAAAGGTCTAAACCGACCTGGACAACACAAAAGCTAGGACCAACTTATGCATAAAAACTTGTTGATGCCCCATGCCCTCAAGATGCATGCAATTGTTGCTGAATAGAAAGACTTGTTGGCAATGGTCTCCTAGGGCATCCAAGCTGAGGAATGTCTGTACTATAATTCAAAACTGGAGCATACCTAGTTCATAAGCCAAATGGCCCCTGGAAAACACAAAATCCAGGATCAAAACGTTGAGAATTTCTGCAAGAAGATAAGCATGAACATCACAGTTTCTAGCTTATTTATCAATTATTTTGACTAGAAAAATCTAACTATTTAGCTGTCATAATTCTCATCAGAATCAGGATCACGCCCCGCCTCAAATAATGGCAACTAAGCTTTTCTGATCTAAGCTTTTCTCAATGCTCCTTGGCCCATTGAAAGGCCTTCAACCAGCTTGGCTTGTCTACTTTGCTTACCTTGTCTTCTTTGCTCTCAGCACAGAGGTACAGAGTTTCTGTTCCAGTATTGACATAGAACTTCTTGGAGGGATGATATTTGCAGCCAAATTCAAACAGCGTTATCAGATAAAAAACTCAGATCACTATGTCGCTCACACAAGACAAGTTTATTAGCTGAATACTTCCTTTGGGTGGCAAAGGTCGAAAAAAAAGGACCTCTATGCTCTATGCTCTTCAAATCACAAAAAAACTGGAAAAGAGTTGCAGGCTATCACATGCCTTGCAGAGAGCGGTTCTGCTATGGCACTAGAAGAACCAACATATATGTTGTTCTTTCCCCCTATCGTTGCATTTCTGTAATACTGGGGAGTTTTCTACCTAATGTGATTCGGAGAGCAAGGCCGACAACAACCTCAATTATCCCAGAATCTTCCTCTTAGCTGGATATGAAGAAAGCTCTTAGATCTGAAAAAAAATTAACATACATCAGAAGATCATAGCCATCATTTATTTGGAGGCAAATAAAGGATGCGATAAGTAAATCGTAAAGGTGCCTGCACTTGAAAATCCTGTTGAAACACTTTCAAGGATCCTATTGAACGCCTGCGGTTGAAAAGCAAAGGAGAAAATAAACGACTAGCCCTACGTTTTACAGTTTATTTGAACCATTTCCGGCCTTAGGGCTAAGATTTGAGAGGCAAAAGCACATAAGAAAACCCTGTTAAGTCAATAATAAAAAACATTCCTTCTCTATCTTGCAGGCTGAAGTCGCACCAGAAGGCCAAGAAGCAACTATAACAAAATAGAAAAAAGCTAACAAAACAATATATTCTGCATGTGGCAGGCCGATGCCATACATTAGACAGTCATACACACAGCAACCCCCGCCATTCATGTTCAAGCTCCAAGAGACTGATATAGATCAGAGAAATATGCTCAGATCAAAGAATCTATAAAGAAATATCAACATCATCCAGGTTGATTTTGAGTAAGGAAGCTTGTTTTTCTTACAGATCTGTGCTAAACCAGCAATTATAACGATCAATTATCAAGAATATGTGGTATGGAAAATTTAACCAGCAATAAAGAATGCGATATAAGATGTTCTTTTGGCCAATTCTGAAAAGAAATTACCTCATGATGAAAATTTGTGCCTTCACTTGACATATAAAAGATCCGTTTTATGGGTGACGGAAGTCGACGAATAGAATTTCGTTCCTGAAAATTGTTTGGACATAACTTAACACCTCTCAATCTGCTGGATAACAAAATTACGTACCTTGTCTACAGCGGACTCTGAACCATCATATGGATGAGAGATTTCATTTTGCCCTCTGATAATTGTGCCATTCTGTGAAGAAACATTTAGGCAGAAGAATTAGAGGTTAGTAATGCACACCATAAAATAGTGCTGTAAACATAAGTTAAATATTTCAATGGGCCAATCTTCTTCAAGATGTCTAAACTCTGAATGTGAATTCCACATTTTGTAGTTTGCAACATGGACAAAAGACTCGTTGCTATTTCCAACTTTAGCTAAATAGGAAAAGTATGTGGATGCCACGACGTGCCTTTCTAAAGAAGATAACAGAGCGTGAATTTCTGAATGTGAATTCCACATTCTGTAATTTGCAACATGGACAAATGACTCATTGCTATTTCCAAATTTACCTAAATAGGAAATGCTACAACATGCCTTGCTAAAGAAGATAACAGAGTGTATGTGTCCGTACATGCTTTTATAAAGCAAATAACAGGCTATAATTAAAGGAAGGGACTGACATTCAACTCACACCCAAGTGTAAGTCGATCATTTGTGCACACTGCAGGGAGCACGAGGCTGTCAATAGATATCCGTGAAACACGTGAGAAAAGGTAAATAGCTGCATGAAGCGATTGCAAAAATATTCGAGCTCCTGCAAAGAAGAAATTCCCAATGCTGCAAAACCACAAATTGTTGGCTTTAATAGAACAGAATTGTTTCTACAACGTAACGCTTTTCGGCAAACCACATGGTGAAAGTGGAAATTAATATCATACAAATAAGACGACAGAAGAGTCCACTATGCAAAACAAATACATCTTGGAAGGGTCTGTCATAGACAGCAGTATTTATTCTCCTTCACACTAAGGACCAAATTGTATACTACAATGTCTGGCCATCTGAATGGCAGCCCCATCAGTAGCGAATGTGAATATACATGAATAGAGCTTCTATGTTTAAGCTATAGCTATCAAGTTAGTGCATCTGAAGACTTGCCTACCAAAGGAAAAAACAAAAAAAAAGGGTGCTAAAACATTTGAATACAATGCTAAGGACAACAGGAAAAGTAGTATTACCTTTGCCTTTGCTGCTCCGCTTGCTTCCGCCCAACATCACTTAGAAATTCCCCAAGTGCAGTGCCCACTCGTTCATTGACCACTTCTGCAAATGCCTTGCCAAGGAAAAAGGCGTTTAAAATGGCTTTGCTCTCTTCGTCTCCTGTTCCTGAATAAAGCACATCATTCAATAAATCGTCCAGAATATCTGCCGGGGCCATTGTTGCCTGCTCGAATTGGCAAAGCCGTTCTTCCTGCTTGGAAATCGACTGGATTGAGTGAAGAAAATGAAATGCGGGTAGAATAGATAGAGAGGCGAGAGGGGATGGAGAGGAATCGCCCACTAGGCGTGATGGTCACCATAGCCATCTCTCTAAACCTAGTCTGGCACAAGAGAAGCTGTTTCAAATTTCTGTTGCTGTAGCTCAACCAAAAGGCTAAATCGAGTCTGAGAATTTCACTGAACTCACTCTTGTTGTTTGTTTGCCCTACAAATCCGACCACAAATCCAAGATAGAAAGTTCACAGATTCGAAAAGCGTCCGGGTCCGACCAGCAAGTCACAAATTTGAACTGCCGGATGCTCCAAATTGGAAAGCAGAGGAGGAAAAAGGCTTATGCGACCAGACCCGTCCATTATGCAAAGGGAGCTGTCGGAAGGAAGAGCCATATCTGGCATGTCCGAAGAAGACGGACCTTGCCTCAACACCTTGAATTTGAATCTAATGGATGTCTGCTCGTAGAGGTTTAGTGGAAGCTTTGTATTTGTGTCATTAATTTTTGCTGCCAACTTATAACAAGGCATTAATTACACTAAATAAATTATTGAAGGAAAATGCCCTAATTTCAAGGATGGACGGTCTACATAAAATGCCCCAATTGAATCCCTAGATCTAACGGGCCACATCAAAAGCCCCAAATAAAGGGGGCTGCTTGGGGTTGATTGAAGTGTCACCGTCTGGACCGTCCATCTCAGAGATGGACGGCCGAGATCAATCTTTACCAACAATTTCCTTGCACCTTCCTTAGGCTTAAAATCAAGGGCCACGATTTCTCACGTGCCCGATCGACGGCCCAGGGATGGGGTGCATGCCCCATGCATGCCCCATGCATGCCCCCCCATCAAATCCAAGGGCCATTGTCGCGACACCTCAAAAAATCGACGGCCAGGAATAATCTCTACAAACTTTCACCCCCCCATAGGACCCATAATATAATTGTATATATACAAGTATTTGTACTATCAGGGAGTGTACGGAGTGAAATGTACGTATGTTGGGAAATATAGATTTGCTAAGTTTCTATAAGATTTCTAAGTATACTAACATTCAATTAAGACTACCCAATATTCTAAAAAGATTCTATAAGATTCTTCGTGGTTTTCCATGAATCTATCAAGATTCCCCAAGATACTGCGAGTATTCATCAAGATCATATAAAGATTCATTGCAAGCCACACCCAATGTGAATGATATACCAAGATTTCCTTATAACAAACTTTCCACATCTTTATCTCATGTACTCTGTAGACAGTTTGTACATTTTAACTTTGGTGGTAAATTTGAAGCCACTAGCTTCAAATATAGTGTGAGAGGACTACAGTTCCCAGACGCATATACTGAGAAAAATGTTAGCCAACTGCCATCTAAAGAATGTCTCTTAGAAAATAGAATTTTGTAAAAGTAAACGAATGGTCCATGCCTAGAATGGTGACAGAAAAATTGCAAAAAGGATTAAGATGAAATTATGTAACACAACTAGATCAGTAGTGAAAAATTTAGAAACATGTGTTGTCTCAATGCAGATCAAAAACAAAAATTTTGCGAGAACCGGATGATCCGCTTGCAAACCTAGTATTAATTTTATGGAAAACCTAGCAATTCCATACAGTTCTTGATTCATGTCATGGAACATTTTGTAGCTAAAATATGTGGTCAAACTCACCTCTTCAAATAGAGTTCAAATGATTTTGCACAACTTGAATGTGATTTGGGTTCTTTATGTTCCTTATGCCTAACATAGAACTTGCTATCACTCCTCATCCCCTTTTCATATATCCTTTTCAGTGGTTGTCTCGATGTAATCGGCTTCGGGAGTGGCCAAATTCTCGTTTTCAGGGAACTTCTATTGAGGGGCCTAAAGAGAATTATAAGATAATCGAGGCCCAGCAACAATACATTGCACTAATTTAAAACTGTTTTCGATATTAAAAGAAAGAAAAAGTTCCATATTTTTTGTTCAAATAGAGACAGTTTGAATAGGGTTTGACATCCGAGAAAAGAAGGCATCACGGTTGCAACGGGTTAAAATAAGTATCGACTTAGGTCTTGTGGAAAAGAACGAAAGCAAGTGAGGTGATCTTATGCGCCGAATGTCGAAAGTTGCGCCACTTTTAGTTCTGCCCTGATCGTATACCTCAACTATACGGTCCAACTCCAACTAAGTATACAAATCTGCAAAATCTAAAACTTGTGTCTACCATATCTTTGTTATAGCAGAACCGGAGTAAGCATGTGCCTCAACATTGCGGGATAAATAAGCATCCGCTCCAAGCATCTACAGATAAAACAATTAGGATGTTTCTCCAAAATGCCTAAGCTAGCATATAGATCCATCCTCCAACAGAAGTTCTTTTGCTGCACCAAGCATATCCGTATGCTTTTTAACTTCAGAACATGTGATTTTCTCATCAAAAGGCTTAAACACGGGCATTTGTATCATCCCGAGGCGGTTTTGCAACATGATCCCTACAGATCCAGAGCACTTCATCCGAACCACGGTTCGGGTGGCCATCTTCAAAGTTGCATATCACCAAGATCGTAAAGTATAGAATAAGCAAAACGATGGAAGCCCCTAAACACTTTCAATAACGCCCGTATAGATCATCTCGTTTCTTAATCGACGTTCTCAAGGTTGTAACAATTAGAAGGAAGCCAATAATCAAACCATTGCCCCTTCTCATCGCCTCGAGGAAAATAGAATTAATTGCGACCCTCCTATCTTAAAACGAGATTAAAGTGCTGCGAATCCGCATTTCTTCCCGGTAATTTTGCAAAAAGGCCGATTCCTTTCCATCTAGGCAAAGCAAGGGATGAACCAATTAGCAGCTCAAAATCTACAAACCATATATTGAATTAAGAAAAAAAAGTTTTACACACGCATTAGAAATGCATTTAAATTAAATTGAGGAATGATACGTGAGGTCCTCAAGGTGCTAAGATCTTTGCCATCAACGCAAAAAACGACTTTCTCGTTAGATTGACCAATAAAGTCTAATCGGATCCACAAATTTGTCCCAATTTACCCCATCCATCCGAGCTAAAATCCCACCCGCATTCTTGGTGTGGCAATATCATGGTAAAGCCTCTGTTGGCTCTTTGAATTGGAGAAGTATTTTGCTATTTCCTCATCCCGTGTAGCTTAGTTAGTTAAAGGCATTCAAAATAAAAGGTAATAAATAAACACACATTCTTACAAGTGGTGAAGGATTCTCGGACAAGGTTCATCCCACTTTGCAGTATCTGGGTAAAGCCTATGCTCGATACCTTTGTTATCCTCAGATCCGGACTTCATGAAGATCTCATGCAATTGCGGTGGGCGAGCTTAATATTTGCAAATATCCCAAACTATTAGATAACGAGGAATTCGGATATACCGAACACCAGAAATTGTACTCTTGCAAAAGCACAAGAAATGCCCTTTCCACTAACCCCATCGCGAGGCTTCATATAAGGCTCGAATCATTTGGCCTCAGCAGAGGAGGTTGGCTACACAAACATAACAAAAGATAAACTTACAAAAAGATCAACTTACAATGACATGGAAAAATTGTAATACCAATGCATCATGCCACATGTCTTTTTATGTCGATATAAAATATTGCAGAGAAAGGACACAAAGAGAAGATACAAAACGCTTAAGTAACAGATCACACCTGCGATTCGCGGTAGTATGTTCTTACTCCATTAGGAACAAACCGTGCGTTTCAACTAACAAAAAGAAGATTCTCGCCAATTCCTCCGGCAAAGGTCCAAAGATTCAAATTTTACAATCAAGCCCCTTTTGTCACAAAGCGGGTTGCATATTAGAAGAAAAAGAACCATAATTTAACCGTAACGGATTAGAAACAAATAAATCACCACGATTATCCGGTAGCTATCCCAAAGAATAGACCTCGTTAAACCGAGCTCCGTGAACGACAACTACATGAGGCAAAGGAAGTAACGTGGTGCCGCTCAGATGGTGAAGGACGTCATCCGATACCTTGCGCACAAGTTTGAGCCATAAGGAATGGACGTTTAGGGCCCATTCCCCTGATCTTCCTATTCTTAACCAACGGCAAAAAATCCTTCCGTTCGAACATAATCCCCAAAGTTCTTCGCCAATAGATCACTTCTGGTCAGGTAAAATACTCCTTCAAGAATTGCCCGAAGTTCTCTGCATAAATCAATTCCCAAAGATCAATACTCAGAAGCAAAACCTTGATATATTATCCAACACTTATATTAGTACAGAATGCATTTGCAAAAGGAAGATCGGACAGAAGAATTTTTGCAATGCAATGAAAGAAGGAAAAAGAGAGAGGGAAAAACGAGTTCACAAAACCGGCAGGTATGAACTTCTGATTTGTCTCTGCCAATGCTTGGATATGTTACCCTAATGACACTTGAAAATAAAAATATCCAAAGATATCAAACAATTTATTTGTGCAGGCACCTCAAACCAAGAATCTTAATAGGAACCAGACTAATTTACGGCGGAGGATTATTGAAATGGATATAAGACCGTAAGGTCACATGCTCTATAATTCACATTTCAGCTGCTGACTACTGAAGAACCTAGAAGCTTACGTCTTGGCAGGACATAGGATAATTTTCTTACAACAAATAAGGGGTTTGCGGTTCTGTGATTTTTCATTAATCTGCTCATTACTCCAAAGGTAGAAGACCTCTAGTTCCTTGGTCGAATGCAAGGGTTTATGATGGAAAATTAAGTATTATCATCAGTATGAATGGCTAAAATCTCAAATCATTTGAGCCATGCTATGATGATCGAAAACATATTACGGAAGATCTGATTCCATGAATATCAAAATATAACTGTTGAAGATATGAGAGAAAGATTCATCATATACACTGACTGCGCTTTGCACGAGGGAAAAGAGATTGGAGAATTGAACCCTAAGCATCGAAGACATATGCTTTTCCTCTCCTTGGGGACAGTCTCAAGAAGCATTGCCATCGTTCTTGCATATGGGCAAAGCAGGGAGAATGCATGATTAAACGCGTCATGAATCAACAAATGAGAGGCAAAACAAATAAGAAAAACTTGAAGACGAAGAAAAGATAAGCGCAGACTTACTCGCCGGTTGGAAGAGAAATATTTGCTCCCAATTAAGTGAAAATCAAACCGCGAATCCGGCATCTCTCGATCCGGATCTTCCACCGACTCCACTACAAGATTAGCAAAAACGCCGCTGCCTCAAAAGCGAAAACGCTCACACCTAATTGCAAAATACTCATTTAAATGTAAAGGAGCACCGCCATAACTTTCGTGATCATGATGATACCGTGGGCTGGATTTACGCCAAATAGGGAGCGTAATGCCTCGATTTTCGCCGAGGGTTTGATTATTTGAATTTCATATGGTGTTTGCAATTAGTGGAATCGTTACCTATCTTCCATCGCAGAAGAAAGCCACAGGTGATGCTTCGCTCCCAAATGCCATTGCCGCTGCATGCCATTGTGTGGTGCACAAGAGCAGTTACGATATAGATCCAGGTTTATATCAAAAACAGGCTAAGATTATTAACCCGGTAACAGACATTTGCTTCTGGGCCATGACATCCATCGTCTTAAAACTTCTGGGCTTCATTGTGGTGGGTTAATGCCTCTAAAATAAGTTGGCGTTTAATTCCTTAACCAGTTTTGATCAATCGACATATATAGTGCATTAAATCAGTCTTGATCAATCGATCAAAAAGGATACAAATAACGCAACCAATTAAGGAAATGGAGGCGGATCCGGCTATAAATACCTGGAAAAAGAAGCGGGAGCAACTGCGGCTTACATCATTTTCACATCTTGGAGACCTGTAAAACATTGCCAAGTTTGACAAAGCGATTTGCCAGATCGGGAGAACCCTTATTCCCATTTTTACTTCTTCAATCTTTGTTACTTACCTCACTTTATAAAAAAAGCCTTGCCATGCAGAGCCAGATATCTGCAGTCACATAATCGCTTATTTGAGCAGAATTAAGAGCACCGGACATTTTCATACACAACAAATTTTTTTTTAACACACATTGGGAGATTCAAAAGCAGATCTTCAGAAATAAAGGGTGGAGGAAAAAAACCAGATGATAAAAAACGGCTCCGCCATATAAGAGTCTAAGAAAAAACAAAGGCAAAAGTTACCCCAGAACCACCATAGTTGCGGCTTCATGTGCAACCTACCAGCACAATACGAAGGCAGGGGACAGAACCGGATCTTGCAAATGCCATTTATGGAATGGGCATCATAGCCTTCTGCATCTCGACGAGCTCCAAAACCGGGAATGCCTGTTCACAGGCTTGAACCCATCTGTGGTTTCCAATGGAATAGCTCCGGCGAACCTCGGGGCGGCACAGAAGTGAAATGAATCAATGGTACACGTCAGAGATTTTTTCCCCTATCGATGGCCCAGACAAGCCAGCCGGAACCGAGAACAGAGAAAAGTGGAAAATATCCTTTGGATGATTTTTAATTAATGTGCATTGCCACCTCATGAAGGTGGACATTAAATTTCTTTGCCCATTAAATTTCCTTGACTTTTAAATCAAGGGAAGGGATTAGAAGCCCCAATTCCAATGATCTGGATTAAAAGCCCCAATTCTATCACCTTCCCTGCAACTTCCTATCCAAAATTGACGGCCAAGATTTGACCTTCCCTTTTAATCTGACGGCCCATATGAAAAGCCCCAAATAATTTTAATCGACGGTCTAGATAAAATGCCCCAATTTCAAGGGCCCAGATTAAAAGCCCCAAATAAGGGGGGATGCTTGGGGTGTTACGAGGTGGCATCGTCTGGGCCGTCCAACTCATAGATGGACGGCCGAGATCAATCTCTACCAACATGTTGGTAGAGCTCATATAATTGTATATATATGAGTGATAATAGATATATATACTAGATAATGAGTGAGAGAAACCCCTAAAATCCTGAACCCTTAACCCTAAACCAATGCTAGTAGTCAATAGTTACTCTGATTGTAAATCTTAAACCCCTAACCTAAAAGCCATGTATCAAGGGGCATTACAGACCTTGGGAACCGTGGGTATGTACCTCTAGCGATACTCCGTTCTAGCCAATCAACATATATTGAACATGTAGATGGTCAAATTCTTGGTCAACAGCCATAGCCAACTTAGATCAAACTCCCAAGTCAATCTCGTTCAAAACAACCTTCTTTACATAAAGGATGTTTGTTGAATGCCCTTACAAAAAAGTAGGCTACTAAAATAGCATACGAGAAAGTGTGTGTATCTAAGCTTAAAAGCATCAAAAGATCTAAGGTTGAGTGCCAAGAATTGAGTTAGAAGAAGTCATAGGTAAATAACAAAATGGGAGTATGCATCTAGTCGTAAGCTAAATCCCTTCCTAATAGTCATCCAAATTGTTTATTAGAACTTCAGGTGAAAGAGTTTGTCAAGAAAGTTGAAAGTTGAAATTACCTTAATTCTTGTGGACCTAAAAAATCTATCTATCTATCTATCTTAATGGGTGAGATTAAATTGAAATGCAAACCTAAATTTGAATTAAACTAAAAGAGTTAAGTTAAATGAATAATTCAAAGCCAAAGCTTTTATTTAAAAATCAATGTTTACTACATACAATTTTAGTAGTATTACACAATCTATGGGAATTTAAGAGAATTTTACGTAATCTATGGAAATCTTTTTAAAACCTTTGAGTATGTAAGGAAATCATCATAGAATCTAAGGGGATCTAGGGGCATCTACAAACCTTTGAGTATGTAGGGAAATCATCATAGAATCTAAGGGGATCTAGGGCATCTACATTTTGAAAGTCATGAAGCTTTAAGCTAAATCGCTTTCTCGATAGCTAGGTCACCATTTATTATTAGAACCTCTTCATTCACAAAATAAGAAACGATTCAATAGTCATGTTTTTAGAAACTTCAATTTGCTGGAATTGGCAAATCTCTTGGACTCCACATTGTCATTTGAGAAGTTATTGAATGAGGTCATGTTTGATACATGATCCCATTTGGGAACCAGTAAATAAGTTCTATGAAGGCAATAATTTTAAGATTTTTACCCTATCTTTCACTGAGTGCGGCTCAATTGGAGGTTCAATATCTTTAATTGGAAGGTAAGAATAATTTGACAACTGGTGAGTATCTTGCCAGAGAGTATACGAAGTCGAATGTACCTACGTTGGGAAATATACATTCCCCAAGTTTCTCTAAGATTTTTAAGTTTACTAACATTCCATTAAGACTAAGAATATTTTAGAAAGATTCTATGAGGTAATTCAAAAAAATTTATTTGCTCAAGGTGTATTCAAATCCTATTTAGAATCTGATTGCATTTGCCAACTTCCATACAGTCATGTCTAAGCTTACACAAGGAGGATATATAGTGTACCTTTTATAATCGGATTGAGCATCCGCCAACTTGGTTTCCAGTTCTGAATTTTTTGTTGACAATATGTCAGTTTCTCGAGCAAGTTATTCAAGCGAGAGCTGCAATCATTCCGCTTATGACATTTTTTAGTGAACATCCTTCAGTATCAAAACACTTCATATCGTTCAACACCACCTCAAGCTAAAGCTTCTGGTCATTAAATGCCTCAATCTCTGCCTCGCTTACATCCAACTTCAATCACAAATGAACCAATCACCAAAAAGAAGATAAGATCAATAAGCTTTGAAATTAATACTTTTTCATGCCATATATACAAACTTTGCTTTCTCAATAATAAAATAGTCTTTGCTCTTGGCTGAATATTTTTAAAAAAGGCCGATCAATTGAAACATCAACTTGGGCATACACAAAAGTTAACCTTATCTTCAATTGTATCCATAGTAGTCGGAGATCGATGACTTTCCACGGCACCACCATCATAGCCATCATCGTTTAGCGATATCTACTTCAAATATGCAACTCTTACCTTTGATTCTACATAGCAAAAATTTACACCCATTTGAAGATCTAAATCAAACAAATGGCTTCCCTTCAAGTGATGTAGACCGTCCAACAAAATACTGGCCACGCCGAGAAATATTATGCACAATCACCCAAAGGATGAGCAGCTAGCTTATATTTAAGTTGGGCTCCTGTAAAACGCGAATTCTGGACCTACATTTTGCTTTTTGAGCAAGGATTTATTGCAAGTTTGGCGATACGGGATTTACATTTGGGGAGTTACGATTGAGGATAGCAAGAATTTTTTCTCGAAAGTACAACAATAAGGAGCAAGGGTTAGTTTCTACAAAGACTTGAAACCATTTTGAGAGCAAATCCAGAGAAAGAAATGACAATGAGTGAAAAGGCAAGGGCAACGCTAAAAAAAAATCATCGAGGAGGTGTTCCTAGACCCCTGCTACCATGACTGAGATCCAAACAACTTAGTGTAATATTGATTTAGCAAGTCTTCTGTAGTCTTATATGAAAATGCAAGGATAGACACTTCATCACATAGCTCATTTCCAGAGAGCATACAAAAATTCTTTTGTAGCCCTCGTGGAGTTGCACTGGGCCGTGGCCGACGGCTCAGAACGCTTCCATTTGAAAGTGTCAATCGACTTAAAATAGCAGAAAAAGCACTTTCAA
The DNA here is from genome assembly GCA_021234155.1 of Isoetes taiwanensis. NCBI lineage: Eukaryota > Viridiplantae > Streptophyta > Lycopodiopsida > Isoetales > Isoetaceae > Isoetes > Isoetes taiwanensis. The sequence continues at coordinate 64,476 of JAJEKV010000061.1, forward strand.
TTTAATACACATGCATAAACCATTCCAAATGCAATTCAATCTCCATATTTTATAACATGCCTTATGATATAGCATGACACAATTTTCAACAGCGATTGAATGTTTCCCAGCGGTTAGCTTGTACGGATTTTGCCTCAGATTTCTTATAATCCTAGTCCTATTGGGCTACTTTGTGAAACAATGCATTCATGTAAATTATTATATACAACCGCAATGTACCTGCCCAATCCATCGCCAAGATGGCCGATATGCATCTTAATTTGGTCAATCGTGAAAAGCTCTAGCAAAGAAGTACCAACAATCATAGGCTTTCCGGATTTTGACACGCACATGGGCTCCTTTTTATTTCTTGGGATGCCATACTCTTATGCTTTTGCTCAAGTCCAAGTTGGGACTTCACACTCAAGCTCGATGGATTCAACCTTCATTGTAGATATTCTTCCCTCAATTTTTCCTATACCACATACGCCGCCCAAGCGCCTAATCATAATAATATCCTTGTCACCTTGGTTTTTCGATGATGTTTTTCATGCTTGCATAACATCTTCACTAGATGACACGTAAAAGTCATGCCGTGTAAAATTCCCATTAGTAGCAATCTCAACTTTTGAGCGTTTAATACACCGGATGCATCATTTTTCCCAATGTCGGGACTCATAATGCTTGCCTCGCATTTGTTGTTGCATAACCGTCGCTTCACAGAATACACACCGACATCGTGGATCTTGACAAGTATTATGATGTCAAGAAAGCGGCGCGGATGCAGACAACGAAAGCATACCGGGCAATCTCTTTCACGACAACCGTAAATATGTTTCACAAGCCGCTTTATATGGTGGCAAAAGGAACAATCTAACATTGATCTTCTCGAGCATCACATTTGCTAGCATGGCGCGGGATGAGCAGCCACCGCTGTCGCTTCATATATTGCCTACCCTTTACGACTCAACACCGATGAGTTAGTTTGCGATAAACCATTGGCGCAAATCGGACTTGGCAACCGGTTTGAAGCTTTCATCGCTATGTTTTTCTTTGCAGTGCGCAAATCATCGATTCTAAAACTTGTGGATGTGGTTTGGTGGGCCCCTTGGACCTCGAGTCGATTCTTTCTTCTTGCTCCTGTTGTCGCCGCTATTGTGTTGTGTGGTCCGGATCACATTGTTGATTCTTTTTCTCCATCCACGCCGACATTTCCTCGCAAGGTGAATTCATTGCGCCCGGATGATATCTTAAAGGGGATCTCGCCGCCTTGTTAAAAAGATGGGATTTCCAAATGCCGATTGTTCCCCTCATGCAAAGGAGTTCATTGTTGCACTTCATTGCAGATGAGCTTGTTTTGCTATTAGTGCCACCGACTCCAAAGAGTTCACAAAGATTGATAGGTTGCCCCAATGGCCTTGATATCGTCTTTGGCAAAGTGGATCTTGTAAACACAACCGCATTAAGTATCACAAAAACAATAAGCAAAAGACTCGAGACTAACACTTAAAAATTAACATAAATATCTACCACATACTTTGGGTGACGATTGTCTTTGGTGATTTGTCCCGTGATAGTTTTGCATCTTTCCATAATTTGGATTTGATGGTTAGTCTGTGGAAACCACTTGAATTTCCACCGTGAAGGCCGGACGTTTGAAATTAGATGTTGTGAATTTGCCATGAATTGTGCACTATTAAGCATTCCTCATTCAGATGAAGTAGAGGTGAGGTCCGCCTTGATCTTTACCCAATGCTGTGCCCTTAAAGCCATGATACACATATTCCCCGCTAAATATTGCTGTTCTTTGCAACCGTGTGTGGTGTTCATACCTTGTGGGACACTAGGATGACCGACGGTTATTGAATGTGACATATCTAAACCGGGATTGGAATCATCTAACCGCCTACGCCTATGCAGCGGGATGTCATATTGTAGCATACAATTGCAATGACATGCCATCTTACAGGTAATAAGTACAATAAAAAGACATGGTGGTACCTTAAAATTGTTGCCAAATGTCACCCTTAATCACCCATAGCGCATAACCCGCAACAAAACCCAAGAGTAAGATGTGAAAGGAAGTGACAATGCATGTGGCATAACTTCCAAACATGTTGCAATCGATTATTATAATAGACATTGATATCAAGTTCAACAACCACTAATCAAGAAGGAAATTTACCCGTAATTTCCAAAAGATCGATTCATGGTCCGGATTTGCATAGTCCAAAACCACCGCATCGCATTTTGCTCAAAGAACATACGTGCAAAGCAAAAAGCTTAAGAAAAACGTCTCAATCATCTAAATAGTGCATCCACAAGTCATGCAACATACTCGGAGAATATCTGAAAATAACAGTTCATCCACGGGGCAAAAGAGCCCAATCGACCGCCATATAGGTCCATCATGCCCTCATACAAAATATTGAGATTCCAACATCATAGCAAACTAAAGAAAGAAGAGAAGGTCCCAAAACCCCGAAACATCACACCAATATAATGCATTCTATTCTTAAACATGTTGGTTGATCACAAAGTGGCAAGAAATGCATGTGATTTTAACCCGAACCACAAATATTTGAAACCGCTTTGTGTATCCAAATAACCGCATCTAATTCGGAAGAACCAAGTGCGACAAAGATACACGTTTAAAATGCCGACGCATCTCCATAATCTACCACTCATATCACGAGAAGAGCGGACCTCTAGCATTTTGCACTTGAACTATCCTCTCACAGTAGCATTTATTTGAGAGATTTGAATGTTCGGATCTTCAAAACTCTTTTCTGGTTGCATGAAGAAGACCTCATATTCATCTAATGCCCCAACCATTTATGGCGCATACTAATAATCTCACTTAGTTTTTCAATACATCCTATATGTCTTTTTAGCATCAACATCAACTATTACTATATCACGGACAAATACACCATAAACAATTCAACTTGTTGCCAAACACATTTGTCACTAAGAATGTCATGCGCCCGAGTCTCAGAAACCATAATTGGACCAGATATAACTAGAGCAAAGGACACTCCAATTAAATCAAGAATTAAAAATAAGAAAGGGAGGATTAATTACATTTATGCCATTCAAGAGAGAAAAACGATTTGTCAAAGCTTATATAGGGTTCTCAAGAACACATCTTAATGCATTCAACGAGAACATTTGCGGCAAAAGCACATCAAGATCTCAAACAAGAATTACTTAATATCATCAAAATTGTGGTCTTAGTGGGTCGCTAAATGACTCTGAAATGGAGACCTAAAGAATGTAGTTGTGCTCGCCCAAAGAAGAAGTTGCATCAAGATACGAATAGAATTGCCTCCATAAAAACCGGATAACTCCACGAACATAATAGTAACATCCGCCGTTGATGTACCCGCTCAACCTTGTTCTTTGCGGAAGCCAATGATCTCATGAACCTGCTTTTGCAATGGACAATTGCAACGGGTTGAGAACATGAAATTGCTATGCAATCGCATGGCTTATTATAGTTGCAAATTCTCGCCAGACGAGATTCAATGGGGTAACCATAAATTCCCCGCAAAGACGTTCTCATCAATCCAAGAAGTGAAGAAATTGCTATCGTGAAAAGGGAAGAAATAATTGCGCATCCGAAGAAGGGAAACAAAAATGCTTGAGTCAAGAAATCTGTTAACAACTACGACTTGGGCATACCTTAAACAATAATTGACATGGCACCTCATCCATTTTACAGCCCTATCTACCACCAGTTCTCGGATCCAATCAATAAACCAACAACAAAATCGGTGGAGCCCAACAATATATAACTGGAACAATATATAACCGCAGAATCGTAAAACCCTACATCCCAATCATATCTTTCAACTTCGCACAAAATAAAGCAAAGCTCTTTCAGGCAAAAATGTTGCATGCTAATCGTGCAATATCCTCCGCCTAAGATGCTATAGCTAATGCACACACTCAAATCATATATTCATATCCCGTGAGGGAGATCTAGCGGTTGAAATAAACATGCAATGAAGCCCATTTCTAACAAACTAAAATGACCGGTGGATTCAGAAATTCTTCCTCTCATGATACAAAACCACGTTAAACCAAAATGGCTAAAACGTACTAGCTTATAGTTTATAAGAATAAAATGCCAAAAACAATGATCATAGGACTCGTCTTTGGCTCATATCTTTAATGTGTGTGCACTAACTAAGGAGTAGAGTAGAACCCTCCTTTTGTGCATTTACTTGCCTTGTAGCAGATCTCATTTGTTTGAAGACAATGCAAAACATTTGGGTCGGTGTCACCTTTGCACTTGCCCCGATTAGCAGGGACTATTGCCGATTCCAAACGCATGTCAATTAGCGTTGTAATAATTGTGTTGTAGAATAAGCAAATATACTCTTGTATGTACAACACTATGTTTTAACATGTACAAACCGCATACAAATGTAATTCAAACATGCTCGTAATCCAAATAAAATTTAATCAACAAAGATCCTATGCGATCCATCACAATCGAAGCTAAAAGTCAAAGCATATAGAAGCTAAAGCGGCTTCTATATGCACAACTACATCCCCTCCTCCAACTTAGCTTCATATCTGACTTCATTGCAACTTTGCTATAAGACCTGAGTTAAAATGAGCATATAATGTACAGAGATAAACTAGAATGAAATATGAGATTACAACTTAACAACAACTTAACTACAACAGCATGATCAAAGGAAAAATCACGTAAGAACTCAAAGACTAAACATTCTACTCACGGATTAGCAAAAATCAACAATGCAAGTTTGCTATAAGACCCGAAAGTTAAAATGAGCATATAATGTACTGAGATAAACTAGAATGAAATATGACAGTACAACTTAACTACAACTTAACTACAACAGCATGATCAAAGGAAAAATCTCAGAAGAACTCAAAGACTAAACATTCTACTCACCGGATTAGCATTGGACCTGTTGTATCCAGATTTCCTTGCTACCCAAACTAAGCAAAGAAACGAGGGTCCATGGCTCGGGTTGTTGGCATAATCGATCTCCAAATACTAAGCAAAGAACGGGACTATAAGTGATGAAATTTGAGAATTAGAAGGAAAAAGAGGAGTACCGGAAAGGGAAAGCAGGGGCAGCTTCATTTGTGGCGGAAGATCAAGCAAGCAGGCAATCTATCGAGAAGCGGATAATGTCGGATGATGATCGATGGCATGCGACCTGAACATGCCGCAGTCCGCCACAACCCCCGAATCAAGAAAGAACGACCGGACCAAACATTCCACGGTGCATTTTGAAGACACTTTTTCTGTTGCCTAAAATACTTCGCGTACGGGCGTTTTTCCATGAGGAATCCACAATAACCCTCGGTTAAAAGCTGAAGGCATGTCGGATAAAAATTGGCGCAACTCCCATCCGTCTTTTGATCTTCCTCGACTGGGCTAGAATCGATGCGCCCTTTCTAATGGAATCCACAATAACCCTCGGTTAAAAAGCTGAAGGCATGTCGGATAAAAATTACAAGAACTCCCATCCGTCTTTTGATCTCTCCTCGACTGGGCTAGGCGAATCGTGAGAAGAGCCACTACCAAGATAGGCCCAAATCTGCTTGAAATCACGGGCGGGCACCCCGAAATGCGCCAAAGTAAATTTCGCGCGTGGCAATGCCCGAAGACCGGCAATCGTGAAGAAAAAAATTCCTCCTCTACCTTGCAACCAGCGTATTTATGCAACCGCAGTTGAACATATGATAAAACTCAGAACCCCAAGTATATTATTGCCACATGTGCCTAAACAATATGTTGGCGATACGTTTCCCCGGTAATATAACTTGTCAGAATTTGGGCTTCCTACCAAGTTCGAAATTCTAACCTAGATGAAGCTACTTTAGGTCCGCAGATCCTCGGTTGTCAAAGGCGCAAGTACTCTCTCCCTTACATTATTTATTGCGAGAACTAAAAGAACGAAATTAGATATTACCAAGGAAAGAAGGAATACCGGCTCTAATATCTTTTTGAGTGATGCAAACACAAAGTTTATTTAGGAAAATTTGAAAAGCTGGAAGAGAGCCGGAGAGGTGGTGGATTCTATATCGGAAGCTCAAAATTGAATGAAAGAAAAGATGCGGCTTGGGAAATATCGCTTGGGTTTCCTCGCCGGGAGCTTCCATGCTACTCGAATCGGTGCCCGAGGAAGGAGCAAGCAGACCAGGTCGATTCGATTTCGACACCGCTCCATTGGACCTTGGCGCCTTGACGATGGTCTTACTTACAATCCCACAAAGACAGATGAAACAACAAATCGATGGCGCCAAAGAACTACGGTGAGAGAGCAAGAAGTGATAAGTGATAATAGGAAGGCGGGGGACGGACCAAACCGGACGGCTAAGGCGTGGGATTATTTGGGGTTTTAACGTGGGCCGTCCAGATCTAAAAATGGACGGCCGGGATTAAAGTGTCTACACACACTTTATACACAATATTTGAGATGGACGGTCGAGATGAAATGCCCCAATTTCAAGGGCCCAGATGAAAAGCCCCAAATAAGGGGGGTTGCTTGGGGTGTTACGACGTGTCACCGTCTGGGCCGTTCATCTCAGAGATGGACGGCCGAGATCAATCTGTACCAATATTTTGGTACACCAACAAGAGGGATGCTTGTGCACTTGTTGGGGATCCTCATCTTCTAGTTCAAGAAATCGGGATTCCAATTGAGGTTGAAAATATAATAGTTCTTCAACGAGTTAACATTCAGAATTTGAAAACAAAAGGGATATCGCACACCCCACCGTTGGGAAATATGAAGAGCAATCTTGATATAGCTTTCATATTAGATGTGCTTTACAATCGATGTTTGTATAATCTTAGGGAGTACCAGAGTGTTTTCAAAAATCTTAATAGACTCCTACAAAATTCAGAATCTCTTAAAATATTGGATAGTTTTGGCAGCATTTCAATGTTGTTTTGTTCTTGTGATTTGGTGTTTAGACTAATGGTAATAGACTAGGTCTACCAACCGTCTATTAAACGATTAAGGTCTTTGCACTGGCATACCTTTTTGTAGTCAGCGCGTGTTGTTCTTTAGGCTTATTTCGTTCGATGGCAACATACCCCATATGATCATAGGATCATTAGTATAGAGAAATAGAGCTCGTTGCTAAGATCTTTATGATAATTTCCTCATACAGTGTCTATAGAACTCCTTGCTAAGACTTCATCGTAAATTCCCCATGCAGGTATTTCTATCACAATTGACCAGTTGACTTGACACACTAATGTTCGAGAAATACATAATAGCATGCTATTAGATTATAAGTGTTTCTAAACAATTTCTTTCAGTCCGCAGAAATTGATACTGTCGACCTAACTTTTAGCTTTCTTCGTTTGACAAACATTTTTTTATTGCATCTAAAGTTGCGATTCATGAAGGAAAGACAATATCAATAAACCCCTTAGTGTAATCCCCCATTTGGCAAGGATTTTGATGGAGATACACTAAAGATGGTCCCATTCAACAAACTTTCAACATGCGACTGCCCATGAAATTGAATCATTCTTATTATGTGGATGAAGAAGTTCTAATATACAATGGTGAACTTTTGACTGCTAGAAGTCCTATGACTACATGATACGAGAAATACTACAAAGTTGTATCAAAATATATGGCAATGTTAACCGATGCAACTTTCACTATAAATTATTCAAATTTAATTCTTGACAGTAATAGACATTCATCTTTACGCCAATTTTTTATGTCATGCTAGACAAATCAAATGCGACTCTTTGAGTTTGATTCAAATTTAACTCGACTATTCACCGAGAGGTATTAATAAACAATGGTGACCTTCATCGAATGACTATTTTGCGAGGAATTGAGCTTAAATATTCGCGTCTTCAGACTAAATGCATACTGAACTTTTCGCACTGATCTGCTTAATCTCGAACTTTATTCCTCGTCGTTCATCAGCCATAATTGATAAACCCATTGATAGTACAAAAACTTGTATATATACAATTATATTATGGGTCCTATGGGGGGTTGAAAGTTTGTAGAGATTCATCCTGGCCGTCGATTTTCTGAGGTGTCACGACAATAGCCTTTGGATTTGATGGGGGGGCATGCATGGGGATGAGTTAGCAACTCCCCTCAACTCCCCTATCTCTAGTATTTAATGCTCATACAATATAATTTCATGGGGCAATAATCCATCCATTTATTCTATCATTCACAAAAGATGCTAGCTAGAAAATAAATGAGAATCATGAGCCAACCCAAACCAATTGAATTCTCATAAAGCTTGCCTCAAATGTCGCTCTTTTAGCTCCTTAGACCAACTTGGAAAAGATCTTTCCTTCACCAAATTTGTGGGAGACAAACACCAACAAAAGTTTTTTCAGTGCATATACCCTTAGGTATAAGGTTTATGGTCATAGTAGAGGGTAGCTCTGGGAGTGTGGAAGCATCAACCTTAACCGATAAGTTTGCAGCAATGATCTGGAGCTTGAAGTGCAACTTGTTGATCAGCTTAACTTGATCGCCAAGTTACCTGCCTGATAGCCAATAATCTTGGCATATTCAAGGTTGCCAACTCATCGCCCTTGCTTGATTGTTGCACCCACAAAAAAGATGGACCTTCGTGATCATTGATTGCCTAGACACGTCAACATGCATATAAAATATTCTATTTCACAAGAAACATTTTGCATAAAGGGATTAAAGAATAATTGCTGTCAAATATTAGATCTCACGATGGTGCTAATATTAATCATGCCATTGCATTGTATCCAAAACTATAAAATAGCAAAAATTAGGGTAATCTAAAGCAGAACATTTCCATTTAAATTCTAGACTTTATTTCATAGTATGACATTAGTCTATTAGGTATATTTGATTTAAACCTTATTGTGTCTCGCTTATTATGTAATTCAATATACTAAGGGCACACATAAGTTCGAATGAGTATGGCAGCCTTGGTCCTGGAGAGGTGTTGTTATCCATAGTCTGCTTGAATGTGTGAACATAGGGGTTGGCGCTACGGGGGCATGTGATGGCAATGTGTTCATTGAGTCTCGGAATTGCAAGAAAGGGATGCTATAAAAAATTAATAAGATGTGGAGAATTATCTGTTGTATTTGTCTTACAGGTTGCAAAGGATATTGTGTTGGCGACTTCTGGGAGCGCCACGCAGAGATCTTAGGCAAAAAAATCAACTTTCTGGCTCTGTGGACATGCTTGGGTTTGATTCCTAAGGAGCCTATTTTTATTTGTACAAAAAATAATTTTATAGTAACTTCTGGGTGGAAACAAAGGCCCATATTTAGATTTCCAATCTGTGACATGAGGACTGATAAGTACCTTAGACAACCCATTACATTTCCTCATACAGAAAGATTCTGTATTTACAGGCAATATGCCTTACCATGATCGAATAAATCCATTAATTGGCAAAACAAACTTGACCATTAATGGCTCTGGCTTCGGAATTGCCGTTTACGCTTAGACAAACCTTCACGCCTCTGCTTACGTTTGGACCAACTTCCAAAGGGCATCAAGAATCAGTAAGAACACAGAGAATACAATTGTCACATCCCTTCAAAGTAGAATTACCACTAACTTCTGAGGAGTGCGAATGACTGCCTTCCAGCTTAGAGGTTAGGAATTTATTATCCGCACCAAAAAGTTTGGCAATCCTCCTTATCCTAGAAAGCACCCATTCCCCAAATAGAAAATCTTTGTGCAGTGCTGAACAACATCTACGCATTATTGAATACCTAGTGTGATGCAACTCATTAACCCTATAACATCCATAGCAGAAATGAACCTGACAACATGGACATTTCAAAACATGTGTTGTCTTGATGATTTTGAGACATTAACTAAGGTAGTTATGGCAATATACCTCAGCAAAAATCTTCGTAAAGATGGGTTAGCCAGGACAGAAGCCCAAGTAATATTCATGGAACTAGAACATGACAAACGCCCATTCCAATGAATAAAAATGCCTGATAGAAACTTCTCAATCCATAGCCTTCCAAAAAAAAAAAGAAACTTCTCAACCCCTACGAAAATGACACCATTGCTTGTTTGTGAGGAACTCAACCCCTACGAAAATGACACCATTGCTTGTTTGTGAGGAACTCTTAATGTGCACACATGTTGCCAACTTAAATCTAGCCTCGGAGCTTCCAAATTCTCATCAAAATGGCACAAATTTGCTCTTGAGATTCAACTCACACATTCATATAATATCTTATTCCTTGACATGTTTAGATGCTAATAGTGCATAAATCAACAATTTTCTTTGAATTTTTAATTTTTGCCATACAACTTCAAATGCTAATAGTGCACAAATCCACAACTTTCTCATGAGCTTTTAATTTTTGCTATGCAACTTTTTTATGAATTACATTTTTAGTACACAGCATGACATTGTCAAATTTTCAAAGGTTGTGTCTCCAATCGTGACCAAAACACAAGTGTCCCAAGGAAATAAGCACGAGTTCATAGCCAAGAAAGGTTGGTTCTTATCGTAGCTAAGAAAGGTTGGTTCTTATTTCAACATAGCTACCAGTACACAAAGTAGGCAACTTTCTCATGAACTTTCTATTCCTACACAACTTCCTCATGAATTTCATTTTTAATACACAGCATTACGTTGTCAGTTTCACAAAGGTTGATTCCACCTATTTCTTTGTTTGGGACATCTTTGCAATCTAAAAACTACATTCTAAAGCTATCCCTATGTTTGGGACCTTTCAAACATAAAAAACGAACTATTTGGTATCGTTTCGCAAGCAATGGAGCAACAGACAGATGTCTTACATTTGTTTTAAAATTGCACCCCTTTTTCAAGGGCATTTTCGGATTTTCATAGTTGTTAAGCAAGCTCGCTTATCTCAAGGTGGGATTACAGAAAGCAGCCAAGGGGCCAAAAGAATGTGCTTCAAATGGAAGAGGGAGCTTTGTGAAGGTTGAAAAAAAGAAAGCTTTATTAAATTTGTTAATTTCCAATGGAATTGTATTTTAAGTGGCCCACAGTGAGACAAAGGAGAGTATGATTTGTTAATGCTGAAGCTCGTTACTGTCTTTGACTAGGTTGTTGAGGATGCCCATGTTGGTGTGCAATGTCCATTTAGTCATTTAGATAGGAAGCTGAATCCAAGATTTTCCATCACAAAGCAGTGCATGTTTCAAGAACAGTTTCACAAATCCATATTACGTTGTTCTTGCCAGCCTTACCCAGCATGCCCCTATCACCAAGAAGAAACAAACAACGAGAGAATTCTAGCAGTAAAACGAGCCTTCAGATTTGGCATATGTTTTAGTGCCTGGCATAGTTCAAATTACTCTGGCCAGACTGGCTAACATAATGTCATGTGCTTCAAAAAAAATGAAAAATCATATGTTCATCCAGCAATAAGCACCAGAGGAAACTAAAAACAACACACACTTGAACATAGCTTAGAGCAACCACACATATCTACCTGCATAAGCACTCAGAGAAACACGATGAGGGCACTCAGATGTCATTGAGCAGGAGCACATTCTGCAGAGAAAAATCAACATTCATGCTCGCTGGGCCAAATTCCTTCAAACAAAAAACAGGGAGCAATGGGCAATGCACCGGAACCAGCAATATACTAGGCATGACCTCAATGGATCTGAGAGGAAAAGTGGGTGCGGTGGCATGAAGTCCTGCAGTGGCAGCAAAGATGTGGAGGAGAATAAACCTTGTTGGGGAAAAAGCAATGGTTGAGAAATCAACAAATTGTAACAGTGCTCCATGGCATCTATCATACTGCTCACTGACCATCTTTATACGAGCGACATTGGCACTTGTAATAATGCTAAAAATGAAGACATCGTGTATGAGACCACACCAAGCCTATGAAATACACATCATTTAATAGCTAGTAAATCTTTTACTTTGACCTTTGTTGTGCAATCAATAGCAAGAAAGGGATAGCCAATTTTCTGTTTTCTTTTGTGGCCAATGCATCCTGCTGTTTGTTGACCAGATATGTGTCTGTAGTAAGAAGAAAACAGAATATTAGAGACATCATAACAAACAATACAACAGATGACATAATGAAACAAATACTGTCAGTACTCTCAATATATTCACATTTGCCATTCATTGAATTATGTTCATCTGAAGACATTTTGAGAAGCCAAAAGGACAGTTTGTCTGAGTTAAATGTACAGTAGTAGTTACCCAGAATCTTGTAAATTCACACCTTGGCAGTCTTAGACGTGCCGCCAAAACCCAAGTTGTACATTTGCTTTGTGCTGGGCGAAAAGTAAATACAGAAACAATGAGACTATAAGAGTTTAGCATTCTGGTTAATTATTTTTCACGAATGCGTACCACTAGTTCGGCTCTCAAATTAGAGATGAGAAAGGCGTTGAATTGAGCAGGGCTAAATTGCGCCCTCCGGCCGGAGTTGGGCAGAAGATAATTGTTGATGTAGTCATTTCCTCCAATAGTCACAGAAACAAGGGCATTGGCGATAATATTTGCTGCAGACTGGGGACCCACAATAGATGCCAGGTTGTTTTGGTAACTTTGGAACAGAGTAAACTGTTCGGGCATGGTTAATCTTCTCAACTGCCAGCAAAGATCAACCAAGGCCATTCATAAGACATCCAAAGTCTTCTTACAGAGCTGGCAGAGCAGCTGCTTAAGCCTGGTATAATGATCACAATCGAGGTTCCATCCACATGCTGCCTGCCATCAAGCTTGGTGTCTGGCAGATCAAAACAAAATTTGGTCAACATTTTTTAGCTTTACAAAAAAAATATCAAGCATTGTGACAAGAGAGTCAACAACCTTGGCTTGTAAATGGGTATAACAAATCAAGAGCAACAGTTCCTCCATCTGGGGCGACAAATAGCTCTCTGCAAACACAAGGGGCCATTCTTAGCTCCTCTGAAAGAAAATGAGAAAGTGTTGTTTATTAAATCAAGGCAGAATAGGCATTCACCGGCTATATTCAAATGCAGGTGGTCTTCCGAAGAAATGGAGAAGCCCAGTCTGCAAATGGGGACTGCAAAGCCATGGAGTCGGCCAATAACGCTGTTTAAGGACTTCACTTTTGCCCAAAAGTTCTGCTGCAAATTTCGAAAAAGGACTATGAACCAGATACACAGTATCTCCTCTCATACCAGTCAGAATATCTTCGACAAAATGCAGATCAAACATTCTGTAAAAGAACACTGCCAAAACCACTGCGGAAAGGGTAACGTACTCCCAAATGGGCACAGTGCTGCTTCATGGAGCAGACGTTTCAGACCCAACTCAAATTCGTATGATCCGGCAACCTCTGCGCAGGTGTAATCTCACAATTTAAGAATAACTAAGCAAGGATAGGAACTACCAACCGCTTGGCCGAACTTCCGAGCCTAGGAACCGCGCTAAACTCTTGAAAAAACTGCTCGCAACAAGCACAAAACCGAAAATCCGGTATCCGAAAAGCTTTTAAATTTGTTAGGCCCAACAAGAACCCGAATGATTTGATGCGGCGCCGCTTTCTAACGATAAGAGTGAAAGAAGAAGGTACTTAGCCACCGATCTTGAGCAAGAATATGGGGATCAACTACCGGATCAAAATGGGCGGCAGAAAAGGGGGAAAAGCTTCCTAAATTGCTGGTCAAATGGATCAAACAATCGATTGAATAGAAGAACTTAGAATGAACACCGAAAGCCGGAAAGGAAAAGCTCTAACCAAGGTCGGCTATGGCGGGAAGAAGTGTCGGAATCGGCGGAGAGGGATGTATATTTTCGTAGATCCAATAATGTCACTGACACTGCAAATGCGAACCCCCGATGTGTTAGATCAGAGTAGGCATCTCAATGAAATTCTCACAATGCACAAGAGAAATGTTCTTTAGCAATGCAAAACATCCCAGAAAATGCCATTTACACATAATACTCAAAACTGAGACCATGGATCTAGTGTTGTGCAGATGGTTTACGCTGTTGTATGCTGCAAAAGAAACTGAGGAAGAAAAAATCACCTGTAGGGATGTATAACCGAAGCAAAACGTCATCGATAGAGGAAATGGCAGCGCCTGTATGGCATTGTCTAAATGGACTTTCCAAATTGCTAGCTCCTTTTCTTTTCCTACCAGATCAAGGATGGATACATTAACTAATCGCTGTTTTCCCCAAAGGAGGGATCTGCAGCCCTGTTCAATCCCAAAATAATAAAACTCGAGATCCAAGGAAATAGAGGTAAACGCCGCACCAAGGTGCGAGCTTGCGACCCCAAAACAGTGAATAAGGGCAAAACAGAGTAAGGGACAGAGACCGGGCCTGACGGTGATCGATCTTCAGAGTATCAGGTCCGACTTGGTGGAACGCCACTGCCAAAAAAGCAAAAAATCGTGAGAAGATTTAAAAAATAAAAAATGATATATGAGGTGGCGCTAATTAAATAAATATAATATGACACAAAACCATTTAATTTCAACGACTTTTGACCAAGGGCAGAATGCCCTAATTTCAAGGATGGACGGTCCGGATAAAATGCCCCAATTGAATCCCTAGATCTAACGGCTCACATCAAAAGCCCCAAATAAAAGGGGCTACTTGGGGTTGATTGAAGTGTCAGTTTAGGACCGGCCCATCTTAGAGATGGACTACCGAGATCAAGCTTTACTAGCAACTTCCTTGCACCTTCCTTAACCTTAAAATCAAGGGCCACGATTTCTCACGTGCCCGATCGACGGCCCAGGGATGGGGTGCATGCCCCATCCATGCCCCATGCATGCCCCCCCATCAAATCCAAGGGCTATTGTCGTGCCACCTCAAGAAATCGACGGCCAGGATGAATCTCTACAAACTTTCAACCCCCCATAGGACCCATAATATAATTGTATTATATATATATATATATATATAATATATATATATATATATATATATATATATATATATATATATATATATATATATATATATATATATATATATATATACAAGTATTTGTACTATCAGTGGGATACATTTTATTCTATCGAAACATTTTGACTTGAATTACCCCATTGTTTCTAGGTAGCTTGGCATAAGTTGATCGTCATATTAATGATGTTGAGGATATCATTGTAGATCTTGCAACCATGTTGTATGTAACCATCAAACAATAAAGTTTTACGACACTATGACCACTAAGAGTCCCCAGGAATCGTACAAAATCCATGACGATCAACTGTAATTAGAGCTAAGGTAATAGTGTCCATCTTGGACACATTGTGGGCAATCAATTCCATGGGCTACCATTTTCAAAATTCCTTGAAGATTACTTCATTTTAATATTCCTTTCATTCAAGCTAGAATATACATCTAGACCACAATCATGCATGCTTAAACTAATCAATTTCATGAGGCCAATGGAAATCAGGTAGAATGTTGGGGAGTCTAATGCAATCTAAAAGAATCTTGATATAATCTTAGGAAGTCTATGACAATCTAGAGAGCCTCGAGAAATCTTAAGGGAATCTTACGAAATCTAATAGATATGTAGTTGAAATTGTCATTTTTTTCCTTATGTTTTGAATTTATTTTTATTAGGCAATTTCGCATGGCAAACTATATTTTCTAATACATTCTTTTGGCAAGTTTTTATTTTGAAGGAACATAACGTTTGGTGAGATTTGCTTTCGTACTAACACAAAGATCAATAGTATTTTCTAGGCATGACTGGTCCTAAAATCCTTGAATTTCCAAAGGAACTTTGGCATAGTGGCATTATTCTTTACTATTGAAGATTCAAATTCTCACCTTTCCCATACAAAAAGACATTCGACACTCCTAGGTGCTAATTGCAAAATGTACTACACAATTCAACTATTCTGCTTTGCAAATTATTACACATAATACACTCAAGGGGTAGTCTTGAGAGCGGAAAGCAAGGCATCTTATTATTTCCTTAGCAATTTGACACGACTACTCTTCATATGAATGCTCCTTCAAGGACCCATGGTCATGGGTGCCTCAATATTAAACATTTGAATCAAAAGTGGACAAAACCTCGCTCAAATGCTTTTAAATTATCTAAATTTTTAAAATGTCCTGTAAATAGCATGACATAATTCACTACCAAATACATCTTCACATTGTAGTAGTGGCATCTCTGCACTTTTAAATCAAGTAGCAATACATAATGATGTAAAAGCTTAAAGGCTAGTTCATGAGGCATCTCTATGCAAGCTCAATTAAATAAGCGTTGCCCTTTCTTTAACCTGCTTCACTCAAGTGTAAGGCATTTCTTTGCTCCCAAAAATGCTAAATTTTTGCGACATCATTTTAGATATTTGATCATGGCTTCTGCAAACTAGAACGAATTTAAGTACAGCCATATGTACCTCGAAGAAATTTCAAAGAGAATGAGTGAAAATAACTATTGTCTGCAAACTAGAGACACAAACAATAATGTTGACAATGATGTCCTGCTTCCTTCTCATGCTTCCTCCTCAATACTAGAAACGTTTAAATCAATGATGAGGTGAAGCTCATATTATAATTATGGTTTATCTAATATTGACCTTCATTGCAAGAGAAGTCACAAACAAATACGATGTTGGGATAGCATGAAAACATATGACAAACCCACATAAGAGTGTCCCTGGCCATAAATAATAAGGGTAAAATAGAAGTTAGCACAATTAGCAGTTCATCATATCAATCATAAAAATAACATCAAATTCATCTCCCTAAAGCATTCTTGCAGCAAATATCTACATTGGAATCCCTTAAACAGAAATAGCTAGTGATAAATGGTTACCCAGGGCGCCAACTCCAATGAGCTCTTTTGTGTCTACAACAAAACTACCAATTAGATTCGTAATGGGCCCAGACAGCCAGATCCTGAAAGCATGTAACATATTTTCTCCATCTCCATCTCGTTTTGCCAAAGCCGGTTCTTTAAACTGTCTCATAGTTGTACACAAATCATCATAGTCTAGGAAGCTATGTAACACACCACTGCGCCCAAGTAAAATAGTCAAACTACATTGGATATAATCCATACATCTGAACTCGATGGAGCTGCCAAGTTTGAGTATATGAAATTTATAAACATTCCCTGCATGCAAAATGAAGAATAAGACGAAAAAGCACACGGTACAATACTTATGTGGAGCTGGGAAATAGAAATACGAAGCATCAAGTATCCAAACAAAAAAAATATGAACAAAACATGCATATCCACTGCCAAACTCCATCTTGTTTGAAGCAAACCAACGGAATAGATTACGATTTTCAGATGCCAGCTATTTTATGTGGTCAACTGTATCAGGGAAATGAAGCTGCAATATCCTGAAGATCATTTGTACTTCGCATTCTCGCACAGAATAAAGATTTCTGCTCTGAGCTTCAGTTATAACGGTAAGGAAACCCAGTTAAAGAGGCCGGAATCACCATTAAAGGGCTCATGATCACCTCTTCAATTTCGTTTTTCAAAGACATGAAAATCGAAAAGCATCTTTCTGGCTATAGGCGAAGCGCCTCTGCAATGTCTGATCCGGAACATGCAAATCCAGAACATTTTTTATTCTGTATTTTCCCGATTAGCCACTGCCAGAATAGTCGCTTGGTGCCAAGGCCTTTGGCCAGACTGACCAAATATCTGTATTTAGGGCAACCACTATGGAAAGGGCGTCTATCTGTGGCTTCTACACGAAATTACAAAACCTTAGCCTCTTGCAAGAAACAAAACCGGAACTTGCCATCTCTCACGATGCCAATCACCACTCTTCCATTTAATATGTTTTATCCATAAGCCAGGTCTGAAACAGCTTAACGGACCAGAAGTGGAACCTTTTAAATATTCATCTCCGAATTGAAACTGAAACTCACCCAAGAGCCACACATGGGCCATGTCTATATGCTGGTTGGATTGTAGGCATCTCAGTGTGACGAAACCAGCATCAACATGCCCCACAAGACGATGCAGAATTTGATCTATTTTTGTTTACATCTCCACAAACTGCCTTTTGTTTTCTGTATCCTCATCTGAGATGTCTGCACATGTGATGTCACAGGGCCATAGTAACAATGAAGAGCTTCTGTCAAAGCATGCATCAGCGATTTGAAATAGCACAATAATATAAGCAAAGGTCCTCTGGCTTCTTCCACATGTAAGCCCAACTGTTGCTAGACTCATCTCTGGGGTAAGACCTAGATTTATGTTGATCAATATTCAAGCAGTGAGTCCATAAAATTTCACATATTAAAAGCTCAAATAATCTGCCCACCTGCTGATTGGCGTGAAGATCTCTATCACAGGTTTAGGCTGCTGCTGCCAAGACCATAAACTTGATCAATAGGTAGCAAGAGCACTTCCTGCCTGCTGTTGGCCCAACTGTGCAAAGTTTGCTGCTTGTTCACTGCCACTTTCCTCTGCAGGTTTCTCCACAACCAACTTTTCCAAAACATAGTTAACAACCTGTACACAAGCAATACATTAATTCGATTTTCCATAAGAATGCACAACCTGAGCTCATCTAAACAATCTGCACCCTTTGTATTCTCAAAAAACGTGGCGCACTAAGCTTGCCCTGCGTAAGAACCTGCAATGAATTTCCCTCAAAGGACCTGCATAAAAAAAGAAACCTCAATTATGCACATCATCATCAGAACCTGCAAACAACAGGTCAAATCTTTCAATATGCTAGTTTAAAGATTATTTCATGTAAGTCAAACAATAGCGCTTGCACCTTAGAAGGCAAAGCCATCATGGAGTACAACAGACCATCTCAAAATGCAAACGCATTGGTCTATGCATATTCTTATAAAACCAAAAATAAAGAATTAATGACTCTTACTGTTGTAAAGAGTTTCAAAAAGTCAATGAAATGCCGAAGAATGCTGCGAGAAGCACTAATGCCTTGAGGAGATTGCACTCCAACTGCACAAATGTATCATAATAATGTGATAATTAACTATTTTTTTCTTGAAAATAGCAGCAATACATGCACAAACCATGTGCATAGCATAGAATCTCTTACCACAATGTGTTTGACATAATTGCCATCTGCAGTGTTCGCTTCTGGCAACTTAATCCATGAAGATATTGTTACGCTAAATAACCCAACCAGTGCAACGATCGTAGCCAAATTGTGTGAGCCCCATTTTGAACAAAAACTAGTTGTGAGAAGCATGAAGGGTTGGCTGGAATAAAGAACACCCATTGACCAGAGAGTGAATATTGCAGTAGCCAAACCTTCCAGTTGCCAAGGTGGAGTATGTAGCATGAAAAGGTCTTCCGCTTTACAATCCAATTTCGTGATCAAAATCTAGATATCCCATCCATAAAGTTTTGTTATTTTTGAACACAATATAAGCTTCACATCTATAAAAGCACAAAACTTGTCAGCCTGCAATCAAATGTAAAGTGTGTTCAGCCAAAACTTAATAAGAGAAATACCAGCTGAGAAATCTTGCTCCACATGGCAATGTTCCGGCCAAGCTTTGGCCATGGAAGACGGATTTAATCGATGCAGAAGCAAATCTTTGTAAGAGGCGCCATTGTTTCTCACACTTTGTTGATCCATGGATGACCCTAGCCACTGACAAAGCATGGACATGAATACAGACAACAAGCAAAAACCGTTGCTCCATTCAAAAACGTATCAATCGGAAGGAAACAAAAGAAAAGTATCTAAGTACCGCAACGTACCAACTGTGGCCGGATATCCATATTGGGGCTAGTTGCTGCAGGACCACCCTATTCTAAATCTTTGTTGAGCGCAAGATTCTAACCGGCATGAAGCCTCGCATGATTTCATAAGACGCGCCCAACTCTCCGCATATTAGACTGTTGCAGCAGACGCTTCAAAACAAACTTCAAAACCGTGGAACTCAGAGTACGTTGCAGGAGCTTGGAAATCGTGGCAAAACCTATCATAAAAAATTATAAGGAACCCAGTAGAAATGGACAGAAGGAATACTGAAACCATGGCGGAATCTTGGTAGGAAGCATAGATCGGTGTAACAGCCGGCCAAGTTTCTAGCCTAAGGCAGCATAAAAAACTACCAATCTTAAATGTCGCATTTGTGACCATGACCACATCTTTTGAACATAGTCTTCACCGAAATCAAAAGCACAACTTTGCTGCAATTGATACACTGTCCGTCAAAATCTGAGGCATCATTCTGCCCAAATTGTTTAAATACCCTATATGTGTGTAAACTGCAAAAGGTTATTCCAATCTTCAAGAATCAACCTTCCAGGCTTTGAAATCAAGCAAAAAACGAGGTGATTTAAGCCACATATCTGAGAACCCAATTCCAAATCAAAGCCGAAAATGGCGAAATGCCATCAATCTAAACTGAAAATCTTCCAACTATAACAAATCGTCAAAAGAGATGATGCAAATATGATGAATCAGACTCGTGTAATCCATCAACCTTTTCCTGGAGTCGCTCTGCCCAGCTCCGGCTCCGTCAGAATGTGGGCACTGCTTAAATGAGCTGCAAAACCCAAAGCCCATTCAAGATCACCAAACAAATCCACGCAACACAACCCAAAAACAGAAGAAACTATTCTTACGCTTCCATTTCCTGATCTTTTCTTTGTGGGAGGCTCTGCACCCTGTTCATTGCCAGATCCAGACTCCAAATTATCACTTCCAGACCAGCTTTCATATTCATCTTCCTTTCCTTCAGCAGCAAGATGCGGTACTTCTTGAAATGGTAACGTTGTTACCATAGTCTCTCCAAAAATCTAGCACGACACTCCATGGGCTATTTTATTTTTGTGTATTTTCATCAAAAATCCACTCACAATAAATATGCAAACGTCATCGTAATAATTGCAATCTGCACCTTACCTTTTGCAATAAATGGCTAACCAATTTTATTTACCACCTGCCTAGCAATCTCGTACCCACATTTAATGGCTACGACCTCCATTTCTCGATCCAATGGTCTTGAGATGTGGGGCAAAACCACATAATTCTCAGAAATCTTGGAAAAAGAAAAAAATATCACAGAAAGTTAAAAACCTAGAAACTAGCACTACCTCTTTAACTTTGCATTTAATTTTGACGTTCTTGACTGATGGTGTAGATCAAATCTCTAAATCCGATGGCCCAGATTAAAAGCCCCAAATAAGGGGTGGCAACATCTGGGCTGTCGATCTCGCACGTTCAACGGCCCAGGCGGCGACACCTCAATCTCCAACAACAAGGGGGCTGCTTGAGGTGATTTGAGGTGTCACCGTCTCGACCGTTGATCTCAAAGTTGGACGGCTCACGCAGTGACACCCAAATCTCTACTTATAAGGGGGCAGCTTATATAATTGTATATATATAACTGATATATATATATATATATATATATATATATATATATATATATATATATATATCATTATATTTATAAAATTATTCTATGTGTCCCAGGAAACGATGCACCCATGGTTTTATATAACGTAAAAAATATGTGACATGCTTCTTTTTGTCATCCTGAGTTGGGGCACCGGGTTGTGTATTTAAACCTGGGCCATTGGATTATGGATGGGTCATGCATGGGGCATGCATGGCCATGCATGAGGGTATGCAACACATCTCTGGACCATTGGATCAAAAATGGAAGGCGAAATCGTGGCCCTTGATTTTTATTAGGAAGGTGCAAGGAAGCTTCTTTTCAAAGTGAATTTGGTGTAACCAATCTCCACCGTTAGATCAAAGGGAGGAGGAGAAATTCTAGCCATTCATTTTCTTATTAAATTAGAGTTTCTTATATTAAAGGAGGTGAGGTGTCACCCTTATTTAATGAAAAGGTAATGAGGTGGCACCCCATTAATTATGAAGCTTTATGGAAGCTTCCTTCCTTTCTGTTGCATTCAAACGACTTTATCTTGCGATCGAGATCTCGGATCAAAGTGGGACCCACACCGTTAGATTTCTCTCATCGAATGCTTTTCAATGAGTAGTGGTTTGGTATCATTCCGTGCAACCTCGGATAATCTAGGGGAATCTTCATAGAACCTAAGGGAATCTAAAAGAACCTATGTAGAAACTTGGGGAACTTAGAGGAATCTTGGGATAATATTTGGGAATCAAGAGAATCTCAAAAGAATCTTAAAGAATCTATGGGAATCTCAAAAGAATCTAGGGGAATATAAGAGAATCTTCAAAAAATGCTTAAGAATCTAGGGAAATTTTGATGGAATCCTTGAGAATCTAAGGGGACCTTCATAGAATTTAAGGGAATCTAGGAGAATCTACATAGAATCTTGGGGAATCTAGACGAATCTTCAATATATTTGAAAATCTAGGGGAATCTTTATATAGAACCTTAAGAATCTAGGGGGATCTAAGTGAAATCTTAGGGAATCTAGGGAGAATCCAAGGGTTTTAGGGGAATCTTTGACAATAAGTGTGTTCTATAGGGGAATCTTTATAGAATCTAGGAGAATCTAGAAGAATCTACATGGAATCTTAGGGAGTCTAAGGAATCTAGGGGAATCTCAAGAGAATCTTTAAGAATCTAAAGGAATCTATAGGAATATCAAAAGAATACAGGGGAATCTTAGAGAATCTTCAAAAATGTTTGAGAATCTAGCAGAATCTTGATGGAATCTTAGAGAATCTAGTGGAATCTTCATAGAATCTAAGGGAATCTAGAAGAATCTACATAGAATCTTGGGGAACCTAAAGGAATCTTTAGATAATCTTTGAAAATCTAGGGGAATCTTTGTAAAAACCTTAAGAATCTGGGGATCTTTGTGGGATCTTAGGGAATCTAAGGGGAATCCAAGGGGATCTAGGGAAATCTTTGACTCTAGGTGTGTTCTACAGGGGAATCTGCAGAGAATCTAAGGAAATCTAGAAGAATCTCCATGAATCTTGGGGAATCTATAGGAATTTTAGGATAATCTTTGGAAATCTAGGGGAATCTCAAAAGAATCCTTAAGAATCTAAAGGAATCTTAGGAAATCTTCATAAATTCTTTAAGTATCTAGAGAATCTTGATGGGATTTTGGAGAATCTCTATAGAATCTTCATTGCATGACTTTAAGTTTGACTTCTAGTCGAATTTGTACAATCCCTCCAAGAATCATCAATGGATCTTGGGGAATATAAGCGAACATTGATGGAATCTCAAAGAATATAGAAGAATCTTAATAGAATCTGTGTTGGATGGCACTGCATTTTGCTTCTAGTCGAATTTATACAGTCCCTCATAGTGCAACCGCTCATAGTACAAGACTTGCTTTAGCCGAATGGACTGTGCGACCTCACCAACCAAGTAAAGGTACTGGCAGATGTTTTTAATATATGAATTGCTTTGAAATCATGAAAGAAAGGATCGCATATCAGGAATACCACGGCTGCTATGATGGCGCTTTTCATCAGATTGTTTACATAACTGAAGTCTCAATCCTCTGCTATAAGTTGTATCCGCTTTCAGCAGCTCTGTGTAACTTATCACTATCCGGATTGTTTGAGGCAGCAGATACATCTGAGAATAGATATCCCGGTTGCAATCTCTCTTATTCTTACAGAATGACGAGACCTGAAGGTTCTGGCAACAAGAAACCCACCAAGCTTGACATCCTGGAAATGCTCAAAGAAGCTGGTGTGGATTGCAGTTTCGTTGGAAGGAATGATTGAGCAGCCATAAAGAAAGCAGAACTGGAGCAAATGGCAACTAAGGCTGGAATCGACATCTATAGCAAGAAAAGAGTTGCACAAGGCAAAAGGCCTATAGTCGAGAGTTTCCATGATCTCACATCTAGCACAAGTCTGGATCTTTCCTTTCCCAAGGCAAATGAAATGGTGAATATAGTACCAAGTCAAGTGGACGAATCGGCTGGAGAGGGCATCCTTCTCAACCAGGTTTTCCAAATACAGATATTCCTTGCTTTTCTTAAAAAAAAGGGGGGGATTTTTATTACTTCTTTAATCTGAATGAGATTTCATGCATTATTGCTGTTTAGAGTATATTGCTTAGTGTAAAGGATAGGAAATGTAATACAACAAACAGATTCTAGATAGACCACAGATCCAAGAAAACAGGCCGAGGTCTAAATACATCCATCAGCAGACTATATGTAGCAGCATACTATATCGATGTTATGTATCACAGGATTATGCTTTACTCATGATCTGAAATCATGAAACATACAGGGAGTTTCTATTCTTATCATTTCTATTCTTATCATGTCTTTTATTACATTTATTCGATTCTGAATATGGTTGAAGGGCTTCTAAGCCGGAAAACTCTATTGCTTACCTGCTGGCCTATTTCAATATTACCCTCATTAGGCTAATAATTGTCTTTTGGTCAGCAGGTAACCGTGAGTTTTCTACCTACTGCTTTTTCATCATGCATTTGTAAGGCGTGGTAACATGGAGCATTCTGAAGTATGCAAACAATGGAAGAGAAAGTTTTTTGATGAAGTATTGGCTAGACCAAATAAACTCACGTTTATGCAGACTAAGGCCATCTTTAAGATATTCAGGTGGTTCTATTTCCCTAATTTTGAGTGTGCTAAATGCACGGAGAATGCACAGGTCTGATAAAGTTATGAAAACTCTATAGGATAAGCGATTATATAAGTTGGTTCTTTAATATTTCCAAATCTATTATATTGTTGAAAAACATACTGAAACACTTATATTTTAATGAAAAAGCAGCAGCATATGTTATGTATTTTACTACCTTGATCTTGAAAAGTAGACTGAAAAATCTAAAGTAATGCATTGTATTCATGCTGAAATAAGTATAAGTTATGTAACTAGATACTTCAATCTTGAGAAAACTATCAAAAGGTTCTTAGTAAGGCATAATTTTCAAGCTATGATTGGCTGACTATTGTCTCACATTCACACTTAAATACTAGGAGGAATAAAATATAACGACATGGTAGATTGCAGATCAGAATATGGAAGTTAGAATATGTGTGATCAGAATATATGCTAGACTAAGGTCAGTTTCGTATCAGGATATTTTAAGAAAGGAACTAACTATGAAAAGCTGGTTTATTAACTAAGATCTTGGAACAGATAAAGGAATGGAATAGTTCAATGTTATTCAGTCATGAAAATAAATTCTTATCTAGTTTCTCGGCTCATTTACACATTTGAATACTAGGTAGGGATGGAATAACTGTTATGATCCTCCAAAATACATAATGGAGCCAATAAATTCGGCTAGGTCTCAGGTTTAACTTGGACTGGCTTTGGATGTCAGGGCCTGGTTTTCCAGGTTCTGGCCTAGTATATATTCAGTGATTTCGGCTAACTGGTTTAACCAGTTTGGATCATAAAATTTATTCCTGAACTATCCTTGTATTCACTATTCAGTGTAAATGATTGGTTCTATCTAACTAGGTTCACACAAAATACTTACTGTTTGATCTTGTCTCAGGAGGGAGTTAATAATACAAACGGGGCTTATCCTCAACTCAATGATTTGGATGCAACTGCTGAAACTCAATGGAGCCAACATTTGATTACCCTCGGATATGGTGTGCTACCTTGCACAGCCCCAAATATGGCAGTACAGACAGTTATATCCTGCATACTCAATGCCGAACTTCATAAATACATTATCTACCTGGAAAACAGTATCAATGGCCCGAATGATTCGGTAATCACACATCTTAGAATGTCTGGATTTCTTTCACTGGTATCCAATTTTATGAAGGCAGAATACAATGTCAACAACTGCAAAAGCATGATTGATAGCGTGTACAATAGGCTGTCTATGATACAGTTCAATGCCACTGAACGTGAAGCAGGAAATCTTAAAGCATTCGTCAAGTGCCTTACTGCACTTGAAAGGGCAAATGGAGTCAGATTTACCTTCCCCTCGGTCAATAATACAAGAAGGGCCAGGGTTCCACCCGTACAGAACAAGGTTATACCAAATGCCAACCTGTCTAACTGTTTGTTCAACATAGACATGCTTGCTGAGGATCAGAGAGCAGCCTTTGGCATCCCTCAAGCTAACAATGAAGTGGTACAGGAACCTGTGGAAAATGAAAGATTACCTATTAATATGTTGAATTTCTTCAACTGTGGACGTTTTCCAGTCATGACTTCTAGGGAGGTTGAATCACATGGCAATCAATATCAGCAATCATTATGGAAGAGCAAGAATTTAGGGGTGATTGCACCTATCAGTCTTGAAGCATGGAGAAGCCTAGCATCTATTACCAACAATGAAATGATTGAAGCGCACAAAAATGCTGACAACTTCATACGTACAGTGGAGAAACTGGAAATCACACTACCTTTTTCTGCCAAATGCCTGGGACTGGAGTGCAGTAACAGTAAGAATGTGTTCATTGGCCAAAAAAGCCACCAGGCTCGTGTTGACGAAAGAAGGCATGAGTTCTATATAAAGAAAATGTGGAGAACATTCTGCCCGTTCATTAAGTGTAAATGTGACAAAGCAGCTAAGGACAGTGGGGATTGCCCCGACACCATCATATGGATTGATCATGCTGTATGGCACCTTATGAACAACCTTGACAAAGCTTGGCCAGAGCACTCTGTTCCAGTTAGATTCGCTTTCTTCACTTCTGTTCTGGCAACCAAACCATTTAAGAATGCCATCATAGCATTCCTTGGATACCTCAAGGCTAGGGACATTCTGTTCAAAATGACTGTTAAGTTTGCGGAGGATACCAATGCTGACCTCAACAATGAATTTGGAGCCACCAAACTCACTGAGATACTAGAAAAAACAGTCAAACCAATGAAGTTTCTGATCAGCAAGCAACAGGAAAGCAACAATGACAAATGCAACAATGGAAATCGAAAAAGATCCAGCGAACCAGATAGCCCGGCAAGCTCTATAGTAATGCCTCCGAAACTATACAAAAGGCCTGATTCCTATTCATCCAAATCAACTGGAAACTGCAGCATAGACATTGTGGATCTTGACGATGAGAGCATCAATGGGGATCGGTCTGTTAACAAAGCAAAGGCGAATACATGTGTAGAAGCGAGAAGGTATGAGGCATCACCATGCAACCTCAATCTGATCAAGTAAGTACATAGCTTAGAAATGACGCTTTTTACATCATTTACAATCTGAAATTTAAAAGCATAGGCTTTCTTGTAGAGATAATCATAAATGTAGTGCTGATATGATCTGTATGATGACTTCTTTCTCGGGGGGTTCTAAAAACAGATTTAACTTCACAACTATGATTGAATGCCTATATAGGCATTACTTTGCTTTGATCCTTAGGATCTTAATACAATACATTTTAACAGGTCAGAAGAATGTTGACCATGAATGAGGATGGGGATTGGGTTCTCACCCCCAACAAGACCAAACTGAATAAAAAATACGTACACTTCTCTTTCTTCTCAAAAATGATAGAAAAAGTTAAATTTAACTCAGTCTTTATGGAAGTCCTCACCAAGCACTTTGGTGATAAAGGCACCAAGATATATGAGGATACAACCTTTGGATGGAGGTACATTGGCAATTTAAAAGCCATGTTTTATAAACGAAAGAGGGTTTTTGCAAGTAATGAAAGCATGAAGTGCCCATGCAGAAATCCTACACTCAAGCAGTTTATTGACGAGAAGATAGGACACATCAGGACAACTGATATAGCATTAGTACATCACAAAGCCTTAAGAAACATGTTTGGCATGGGATTAAACCATATTCCTGACCACCCTTTCACGATCCCACTCTTCAAGAAGGAGCTAAGGACTACCATTGAACAGTTCTTTGCTGTGCACAGATTCTCATTTTCTGATAAAGACAAAGAGCTTATTGAGATCTGTAAGACTGAAATTTTAATGGTGGCTGAAATAGTTGCAATGGAGGCAGTCAATAAAAACAGATGCAACAGAATTAAGTTTCTTATCGAGGATGATGAAGTTGTCAAGAATATAACATGGCTCAAAGATAACTTTTACATTGCAGGGATTGATAAGGCAGCCAACAATGCTTCTTTTATTTGCCCATTTCACATTAGAATTGAGGCATACAAGAGGCTTACAAGTCATGATTTCGAAAAATCCCAGCTCACTGTTGATACAATCATCACACAAATAGAGAAGGATATTGTAAGTCTTGTTGGAAATCTTAGCCTGCAAAGCAAAGAGCTACCATACCTCTTAGGAATCTACAAGGCTCACAAAAGAGAATATCGTTGGATTACCAATGCTCACTGCAGTATATTCTCAAGCATATCTTCCCTTGTGGCTGCTGGCTTAAATAACATTCTTGAGATATGGCCTCGTATCTGCAATGAGATATGTGAAGGATATAATGACAACAATCAGCAAAACATTAAAGCATCATGGGTCATCAGCTCCATCTATGATCTAATCATGAATCTGCCGAACAGAATAGATGATCTCTTTGTATGTGACATAACAAAATGCTTTGAGAATATACCTATCGATGGTGAACAAGGCATATGCCACATCATGAGCAGGATTTGTGATCTGGCATGGTCCAGTCAGAGAAAGCAGCACAAAAACAATAAGATGTGGTACACCGTGTTAAATAATAACACCACTGAGGTAGTATGGAAGCATACTAACTTCAAGGGTAAGAAATGGACCTACATCAGTCAAAATGATTTCTGCAAAATCAACACATGGCTATTGAAATGTTGTTTTCTTGAGATGGGAGATGGCATATGGAGGCAGATTAGGGGCATACCAATGGGTTTCCCCAGCAGCCCATCTTGGTGTAATCTTTACCTTGCATTTTTCGAGCTCAACTTTATAGTTAATCTATGCAATGAGGGCAAAGTATTGGAAGCTGCCACATTCAGATACACAAGGAGGTATATAGATGATCTAATCGGAATAAATAGTTACTACATTAGGAAATATTTGAACCTTGACAATAATGATCTGGTAGAGTGCAATAAGTGCATTTACGACTTGAATATTCTGAAAATTAAAGATGAGACTATATATTGGCCCACTGACGATGGAGATCTAGGCAGAGGAAGGAAAGTACACTTTTTAAACATGACTGTTGAGATATTTAGCATAGCTCATGGAATATACTGCACATACAGATATGACAAAAGGGATAATTTACCCTTCACAATTGCCAAATTTGTACACTCAGTTAGCTGCAGACCATACCTTATGGCCTGCAATGTGTTAGTCTCCCAAATACTACCATATCTATACGTACACAGCAATCCTTTCATGGCTGCAGCAGATCTGCATAATTTGGCATTAACCTTTATCAATAAAGGATTCAGCAAAAAGGACGTTTGGAGGACGATATTTAAGGCAATAAAGGATAATGATTTCCCTGGTCTACAATACGACATCAACATTATGATCAAAGAATTACGTAAATACAGGTATGAGGTAGTTCTAATTTTGCTGTTCAAGCTATGTATAGATATCGTTTAGGTGGTGAGGTAGGTCCCTAAGTAATATAGGGACCTCCTCATCTCCCTATACTACTTTAACAGGGCACTATCTCTCCTCCCGGTAGGAGGTAGGTAATATTTTTACATATATATAAATATACATATACATATATCCAATAGGTTGGATTGGATAAAATTTGAAAGCCATAGAATTCCTAGCAGTTAAGGGCATGAAAATATTTAATGGTGGAAAAGTAACAATATGGACTTAGAGATGAACCATATAATTTGAAAGGTTTGACTGGACATGTCAATAAAGAAAACATGGCCAATAGTGAACAAACAATAAGTATTACATGTATCTTCACACTTAAGAACTAGGGCGATATTTAATTACATGACTCATTTAGAAAAAATAATTAACTGGACATGAATAATGGTGAAATGGTATAAATCTAACAATGGTTCATTATTATGATTTGATGGACTTTTTAAGATAAAAAAATGCTTGGAACAACGAAAACTAACATTATGGAATTCTCTATAATACGTGGAATACTACCTTTAGGCAGATGTGCCAGGAAGTAATAGAGGGCTCACTTTTTAGACTTAAAGCTAAAGGCCAAACTTTTAATTAGTGCCGTTTAACTACTATATCCTTCTGATACAGTAGAATAGCTTAGGCATACAGAAGACACAAGTGATATTTAAAAGCATATACGCCAAGTATGGGAGAAGTCCACATTACATAGTACCAACGTATGGATTTGACCATAGAATATCTTTTAGGGTTCTTACAAATTAGGTTTAGCCCATACGGAACTAGCCGCCAATGGAGTCTACCGCAGTTTCACTTTGAATGGGAGCAGTAATTCACTTGCTTTAGCCGAATGGACTGTGCGACCTCACCAACCAAGTAAAGGTACTGGCAGATGTTTTTAATATATGAATTGCTTTGAAATCATGAAAGAAAGGATCGCATATCAGGAATACCACGGCTGCTATGATGGCGCTTTTCATCAGATTGTTTACATAACTTCAGTCTCAATCCTCTGCTAATGAAATGGTGAACATAGTACCAAGTCAAGTGGACGAATCGGCTGGAGAGGGCATCCTTCTCAACCAGGTTTTCCAAATACAGATATTCCTTGCTTTTCTTAAAAAAAAGGGGGGGATTTTTATTACTTCTTTAATCTGAATGAGATTTCATGCATTATTGCTGTTTAGAGTATATTGCTTAGTGTAAAGGATAGGAAATGTAATACAACAAACAGATTCTAGATAGACCACAGATCCAAGAAAACAGGCCGAGGTCTAAATACATCCATCAGCAGACTATATGTAGCAGCATACTATATCGATGTTATGTATCACAGGATTATGCTTTACTCATGATCTGAAATCATGAAACATACAGGGAGTTTCTATTCTTATCATTTCTATTCTTATCATGTCTTTTATTACATTTATTCGATTCTGAATATGGTTGAAGGGCTTCTAAGCCGGAAAACTCTATTGCTTACCTGCTGGCCTATTTCAATATTACCCTCATTAGGCTAATAATTGTCTTTTGGCTGCAGGTAACCAGAGTTTTCTCTACCTACTCTGTTTTTCATCATGCATTTGTAAGGCGTGGTAACATGGAGCATTCTGAAGTATGCAAACAATGGAAGAGAAAGTTTTTTGATGAAGTATTGGCTAGACCAAATAAACTCACGTTTATGCAGACTAAGGCCATCTTTAAGATATTCAGGTGGTTCTATTTCCCTAATTTTGAGTGTGCTAAATGCACGGAGAATGCACAGGTCTGATAAAGTTATGAAAACTCTATAGGATAAGCGATTATATAAGTTGGTTCTTTAATATTTCCAAATCTATTATATTGTTGAAAAACATACTGAAACACTTATATTTTAATGAAAAAGCAGCATATGTTATGTATTTTACTACCTTGATCTTGAAAAGTAGACTGAAAAATCTAAAGTAATGCATTGTATTCATGCTGAAATAAGTATAAGTTATGTAACTAGATACTTCAATCTTGAGAAAACTATCAAAAGGTTCTTAGTAAGGCATAATTTTCAAGCTATGATTGGCTGACTATTGTCTCACATTCACACTTAAATACTAGGAGGAATAAAATATAACGACATGGTAGATTGCAGATCAGAATATGGAAGTTAGAATATGTGTGATCAGAATATATGCTAGACTAAGGTCAGTTTCGTATCAGGATATTTTAAGAAAGGAACTAACTATGAAAAGCTGGTTTATTAACTAAGATCTTGGAACAGATAAAGGAATGGAATAGTTCAATGTTATTCAGTCATGAAAATAAATTCTTATCTAGTTTCTCGGCTCATTTACACATTTGAATACTAGGTAGGGATGGAATAACTGTTATGATCCTCCAAAATACATAATGGAGCCAATAAATTCGGCTAGGTCTCAGGTTTAACTTGGACTGGCTTTGGATGTCAGGGCCTGGTTTTCCAGGTTCTGGCCTAGTATATATATATATATATATATCAAATTAACCCGCGGTTATGTACAGGTTCAGTACTTGAGGCTTATGGCTGTACCCTATGATATTGTTTTTGGAACTGTAGGAACTAGTATAGTAATAATAGACCCTTGGGGTAATGGAATTCAATAAGGCTGGATATGATTTAAATAAAGCACTTCAAGTGAAAGAATACTTGTGCATTTTATAGCAAGTATTAGTATGGCTTGTCCTCTTAAAGATGCAGGCAATGGTTTGGACAGTAACAACTCAAGTCGGAGGGCGCATAGTCATGGTTCAGCAAGTGGTATAGAAATAATAGAGTATAGTGCACCTGGATCAAATGGTAGGGTTTGAGCATGGTGTGACCTCTGCGACCAACTTAAATAACAAAAAGGTAATTTGGTTCGCTGGTATATGGTGATATGTCTGGGGGTAACCATGCCCAAAATTAATTGAGTGGCTCCACTCGCAATAAGGTAACACTTGATATTTATTCCTTGGGAAAATTTCGTAAGTATGGGGTAATATGTTGGATTCATAAGTGGCCACGTATACCTTGTCCAGTAACATTATCAAATTAATAGCATATGAACCCCAAGGTTCCACTCACAATAGGATTTAACTTCCCTTTGTTGCTAAGTTATAATAATTGGTGGAATATACCTGAACTTACGTTGACCCATTTAGGGTTAACGAATGAGGTAAGTTGTAAAACTTTAGGGTTGCTCAAGAATGAAAGGAAAAGGGTTTCACAGCAGGGAGATTCCGGCAGTCCGATGCATGATTGCTGGTGCCGATCTGTCCAGCCACAAGATGATACATACGGAATCCGGCATTTGATGGAAACGAATGGTAATAGCAAAGCTGGCATCTCCAAATGTAGAAAGCGGCCGTCTGGGCAGTTCTACTGCTTGGCTTTAGCTGATTTACATGGAGAAAAATAGAGGAATGGTGGTTGGTTGAGTATAATAGCGGATAGGGAACAAGAATAACACTGTCTGGTCGGGACAAATGACCTATATAAAGGGTAATGGCAGGAGCAGGGCCTTCATTTGGCTGCCAAAGGAGTTGCATGCAAGCGCCGCGAATGGCAAAGGGCAAGCGCATCCCGGCAAGATCTGCTGGCGCTCATCAATGGAGCTGGGTTAGACCTTGCAGCCTTATGCAAGAAAGAGGGTGAAATCTTGGCACAGCCAAGTAAGGCATTTCTGATCAGAATAGTGGAGAAATTTAACCTTAATGGTGCTCCTACAAGCAAGTTAGGTGATGGGATAATGAAGTATGTTTCACAAGCTGCTGGTGGCGCTAAGGACACTCCTGATGCAAGCATAAGCAACGTGGCTGATTCCATTGGGATACAACAGGATCAAGAAAATGAGGAGGATGATGAAATCGAGCTTCTGCTAAACCAGGTTCTTTATTAAATGGGTTGTAGATTATTTGGTTAGACAGAATAACTGGAAATGTACCCTGACTAATTTGATTAAAGCTTGGCTAATTCTGAGCATAAATAATTGTTTAAACTGGTGAAGGGCGTTAAGCCATGTTAAGACCATTGCTTACCTGCTAATCCCTATCAGTGTTACCCATTTTTGGCTAATATTTGGTTGGTTGGATTGCAGGTAACCGGTCTTACATCTCCAGTTTTCTTTCTGGATTTTGGATGTTTGGAGACTTTCTGTTACAAAAGGAAGAACAAGCTGGATATAATCTGAAGACCATGCAAACATTTCTGATAGCATTTTATTTTGTTGCATTCTATGTTTTCGAAATAAAGGTAAATTCTATGCTGACTAATATGCTGAAATCATGCTCATAATACTACAATATATGGGCGGTCTGATTGACATGACTGGAAGCATTAAACATTTGTAAGCCTTTATTTCTAAACATTTCTGTTGTTTTATGAAAGGAAACAGCATTTTACACATGCTTTTGCTTTATGGTATTTAGTCAGTATGGTTCTTGAGTAAAATCTGATTAATCTTTGTTGGCTTCTAAGTAAAATCATTGGTAGTCTTTGAGTTTGCCTGTTAGTAAGGAATGGTAAACTGTAAACGATGTAACATAAAGAAGGTATGGTGAATATTAGTATTTAACTGGAATCTGTTGGCAGTTAATACCCTTATAGTTATGTGAAGCGTTCTGGAAAGTAAGGGATAGTTCCTGCTGGAATATTTGATCCAAATAGAATTCTAGGGAATATGTGTTTTCCATGGTACATTATACACCCCTAAGATGTTTATGGCTCAGTATAGAAGTTTTGCTTAGTTTTGCAAATGTATGGCTCTTTTTTGAGAATATAGTGCTTTAAGATGAAATATTAGAAGGAATTTTCTATGTGTAAAGTGTAAGCATGTATGCTGGAATTAATGACTGTAATTTGCACAAAGAGATACATTCGGATGATTTAGTACTGGTATTAAGGCTTGGTATAGCCCTGAATCGGATCTAATAATAAACCTGCTTTGGTTAACCATGATCTTAGGGTAATAAAGATAGCAATGGCAGTATTTAAACGAGCTTTAAATAAAATGATGGGTAGAAGTTTAAGCCTATTGTAGCTTAATAGTAAACCTGCTATGATTAAACATGGTTTTAGCAGTAATAAAACATGATTTTAGTAGGAAGTATTTGCAGTAAAAGCTTAAAGTATTGCTGCTGGATAATATAAGTACAGTAAGACTAAGGTTAATGAACATTTGCACTAATAAGTTGAAAGGTAAAGATGGTTTAATGCATCTATGGATTTAAATGGCAATGTAGTAAGTAGAGTATGGTTTCTCTAAAGAAGAAGAACAGGTTTCTGTCTTAAAGTATGGTATACAGTAAAAGATCTCCTAAGTTCCCCCAGAATAAAATCTGGGGACTGATAAGTTCTAAGGCTTAAGCGCTTTGGAAAGTCCAAGTATATATGCTATGACTTCAGGACATTAGTTCAACTAATGTGGACTTTGGAGATCTAAGTCTTATGTTTTAAACTGTTGCTGTATTTGTTTGATAATCTAAACTGGCTACTATCTAATTTTGGTCTCGAAACTTTGCCTCAATGGAACTAATGTCTTTTAGCATGACAGGAGGGTAACAGTAAAGCAAAGGAAACTGCATTTGAG
This sequence comes from Isoetes taiwanensis, assembly GCA_021234155.1. Taxonomy (NCBI): domain Eukaryota; kingdom Viridiplantae; phylum Streptophyta; class Lycopodiopsida; order Isoetales; family Isoetaceae; genus Isoetes; species Isoetes taiwanensis. The sequence goes on from JAJEKV010000061.1 coordinate 99,385, forward strand.
TTGGGTGACCAGCACATATTACCTGAACAGTCTGACAGCTATTCGAAGTGGTATCAGGAACTTGCTGAACTAGGATATGGTTATTCCCGTATCATCCCACCAAACAATGCTGTTCAAATAGTTCTCGGGTGTATATTGAAACCAGAGGTGCATAAATACCTCATAAAGAGAGAAGCATTTCTTGATGATAGTGAGATTTCTGTTATCACTTTCCTGGGCGTCAACAATGTGTTCGATCTAGTCAACAAACTCAATATGGCTGGTAACGATATAATTGCCTGCATGCATTTGGTAGATGAAGTCTATAAGGCTTTACCTGCAGCACATGAAGAAGCTGAAAACAGAGAGGTAAGTGATGTACTTACTTTCATCAAATGTACTACAGCACTTGAGATGGCCAATGGGTTTAAAGTCACCAATCCTCGGATTAAAAATAAAAAGCCAGTCATGGATATTCCTAAGGAACCAGAACCAGTAAGATTCAGCAATTGCTTGTTTGATGTGAGTATGCTCCCGGAGGATAAAAGGCAAGCCATCATGAATAATGGCACCAAAAGTGGAATTCATGAAACAATACAACAGTGCAGCAGTCTGCTTGATGAATACAATGTCAAGGCATTAACACTGAGTAACTGTGGCACCTGTCCCATAATGTCAGCCAGACTAGTGGAACTTCATGGAGTAAAGGTGAAACACGCCCTGTGGGAAACGAAGAATCTTGGGATTCTCGCTCCTATTAGTGTGGACACTTGGAAAAGCTTATGTAATATCACCAATGCCGAGATTGAACAGGCAAACAAGGACGCTGAAACCTTCAACAGAAGGATAGGTAAGGAGGAGGTTACTCTACCATGCAAAAGTACCCTATTCTTCGGCAAGAAGTGTAATAAAAATAATGGTATTTGGCTGGGTCAGAAAGGCCATATGGCCAAGAAGTCTGAGGATAGGGACACTTTTTACATTGTTAAACTATGGAGGACATTTTGCCCATTTCTGAAGTGTAAATGTGATAAATTTAGTAAAAAGGCTGCTGGTGGATGCAACGACAATATCACCTGGTATGACCATGCGGTCTGGTACATGATGAACAATATGCATGTCTTATGGCCTGATGAAAGTTGCACTCGTAGGTTCTGCCATTTTACAGCATGATGAACTCCAAAGCAATGAGAAAAGGTGCCATTGCATTTCTGTCCTATCTGAAAGTTAGGGAAACATTAATCCAGATGACTTCCAGGATGGCTGAAAACAAAAAAACAGACTTCAAGGATGTATTTGGTAATACCAAGCTGGTAGACATTCTGGAAAAAACAATAAAAAATGCTAGCTTCATGGAGGACTGTCCTCCTTTGGATGCAGACGGTAATGTTTTCAAAAGCTCGTACAAAAGAAAAATTCAGACAATAGAGGAGGATGAGATAAAGATCATCATGCCACCAAAACCTAGTAAGAAAGGTACTGCTGCCACTACCCCTACTGCTACTAGTGGTCTTGAACAGGTTTCGGACTGTGCACATGATGTTCGAGTGGACACGGGGCACTCTGTCAGCAAAAACAGTACTGGATATAGTCGCATGGAGGGGGTGGTGCGAACCAAAATCTCCTTCTAAAGAAAAGTAAGTTTCCAATGGCAACTTGAATAATGTTACTCTCATTTGCAAACGATTATGTATGATTATGTATTGTTAAAAGCCACGTAATTACGTGCTATCTCGTCATATACTAACAAAGAAAAATGACCCTAGGTCATAAAGTAGCCCTTTTATTAGGGCCTAACATATTCCAGTCTTACAAGGCCATGTGAAGATGGTCACACACTCCAAACATACATGTTACTTGTAACATGGATGCAAATTTTAGGTACTAACCGAGTGGGACTTTGTACAACAGGATAAGGATAGAATCCTGGTTAGGAAAGCTGAGGGTAGATGGGCTATCAAAACGTACAAAAGTAAGTCAAAGAAGACTTTTGTGCACTTCAGATTTTTCTCTAAAGCAATTGATAAGATCAGATTTCAGAAAGCATTTTCTGAGATAGTATGCCATAATTTTGGTAAAGTGGGAGAAAAAATTATGGAGCACACCACATTTGGCTGGTCGTATACGGAAAGCCTCAAAGGTATGCTGTACAAACCAAAGCTGGTTTTTGCTGAATCCAATGTGGCCCCCTGCCCATGCCATAATCCTACTCTGAAAAAATTCATCTCCAGTGAGATTGGGCATATACGCACAACTGACCTTACAATTGTACATAGTAAGGCCCTGCGAAAATGGCTGGCAATTGGCCTCAATCATATCCCGGATAAGCCATTCACATTAACCACATTCAAAAATGAAATGGCAAAAACTGTGGAACAGTTCTTCCGTATTCATAAGTACAGTTTTAAGGAGCTATTTGACAAAGCTTCTGTCCTGACAGCCAAGAAGCAGATTATGGCCAAGGCTACTAAATTAGCTAGGGAGTTTATTAAGGCTAACTCCAGGAACCAGAAGAAATTTCAGATCATTGATGAGGCAGTGACCAAAAATATTGAGTGGTTAAATAATAATTTGTACATTTCTGGTGTGGATAAGGCGGCAAATAACCCCTGCTTCATCTGCCCCAGACACATTAGGGAACAGGCGCTGCTAAGACTAGGCAGTGAGGATTTTATTGAGATTCACTCCAATACGGTTGATTTAGTAAAATCTATTAAGTGTACCATTCAGAGTTTCCTTGGGGACTGGGAAATTAATTGGCCAAATCTGCCTTTCCTTCTAGCCATATACAAGGCACATAAACAGACTTACAGGTGGATCACAAGTGCCTTTGACTCAATTTTTTCACAACTATCTTCTTTAATTGCTGCAGGACTAAACACTTTTCTTACTATACTAGAAAAAGTGCCCAGCGTTGCTGGGCTATAATGCATGCAATATTAGAAAAAAGACATGCCAAAAATTAAATTTATTGAAAAGGCCAATTGAACTTGAGAATCTAAATAAATATAAATATATAAGAAAGATTATTTAGGCCAGACCTTGGAAAACTTCATGCCTTCTACAATGTTCTTTGCAACATCTAGTTTACAAAATCACAAAGATTTTCTACATTCTTTGATCCTAGACTTGCATCTTAGAACATAAAACATGATATTAAGCCCGAGCTAGTCGGTCAAATATTCCTACAATTTGTGGGTTTGATTGAATAGAATTTTCTTAATAGATTAATGGAGTCAAAGTACTATTATATATGTGTGCAAAAAAAATTATAACATTGTTAATTTAGGGGAGCTCATTTTGCACCGACCTTTGGACTTGTTCACGACCTTGTAGATAGCATCGCAAATAAAGATGAGAAATATGAGGCAAATAAGAAACTACCTAAGTTTTTTTTGCCAATGCATATCTAATTTTTCTGCCTGAGTCTTTCCTCTAGCATAGCACACATGTGACTTGCCATTTTGATGATCACTTCCTCAAGGCCATTGTTTTCACTATGGCCATGCCGACAATAATATAAACACAAATATTTAAAATCACGAGGACCTGCCGGAGGAAATCCACACTGCCCAAATAAGATTATGGAATGGAAGCATCCACCATCATATATCCTTTGCTCAAAAGGTTAACCTGCACATACTTTCCTACGCATAATCGATCAACTAACATCTACGACTTCAATTGCTTTCGGTTTTAAGACTATACTTATTCCTAAAAGACAAGTTAGTAAGTTGATAGCACAAACAGGTTTTACAAACCCCAACTTGACAAATCCAACCCTTTGCGGTCCAATCGGCTAAACACGTTGAATCTATTGAATCCATGCCCGACAACTATATTCCCATTGGAGATGATTATACGAACAAATTTTTTAAAGCTCTCGGTTTCAATCCACAAAGGGCATTTCATATTCGCAGACTAATGATGTGTATGGCACAAAAAAATTGGAAGCTTCACCTTTTCTCTTGTAGAGAGACAAAACCACGCCAAACCCAACCTTACATATGCATTTTCCCTCAAATATATTTTACTTATCACATGGAGAAACCTCCAAGCTGCCTAGAGCTGGTGGATGCTAGAAACCTAGAAGCTAGTATACCAGTCCCTATAACCGGCATTTCCAAAGCACCGGAATCCCAGCCTTTGAGCCTATTTCTTGCCATAGAATGCAAATGTAAAACAAATAAGAATTTAGAAGACAATAGCTGCAAAGAGAATCACATGGTTATTAGCACACATTTCAATCTTATATGCTGGTAACTTATAGCAATTTTGTAATCACAGAAAATCAATGCAAATACATTTGGGCGTCTAAAGAATGCAAATCCATGGAAGAAACGACCAAGGAATGCTTTATCAAAGAGTAAAACTTGGACATTCAAAGCATAACCCAACGCATGCTTACCTCAGATTGCTACATCCTGGGCATACCAGTTTTGCATGATTCACATAAATTTGGGTAATAAACAACCAACCCAATTTTTTTCTAAGATAGATAAATGCTCGGGCCTATGCGAGGAAGGACGATTTGGGCCCGAATTCCACCGCAGTCGGAGCAAATGGCGATCCCGGAAAGCATGGTATTTGGTTCCTACGGCAATTTTCACCATTTAAGAACCGGGTTCGTGCTCGGACAATTTTCTGTTCTACCAATGCTACCATTGTTTCGAATGGGTGGGACCATTGATCCGTGCAAGAGTTTTCGAGGCTATAAAAATGCCGGCCTTTCGATGCGGGAGATTCTATAAATCTCCCATGATCCGAGGGTCGGAAATAACAATAAAAAAGTATAAGGATAAGGATAATGCTAAAGAAGTCGACAACAGGTCGGTTTTCTAAATTAAAGATTGAAGCCTTAGTAATACAATCCATTATTTCAAGAATTCTTCTATGCAAATCTACTTCCCCATTAGCCATACCAAGGGATTGCGCAGAAAACATGCTTAACACGTGGATAGCCGGACGTAAGGCGATAGATAACAATACTGGGGAGTATTAAAACCGTGTTTAACCAAAAAAACATCACTATCTTCACCAAACCAAAAGGAATAATAAGAAAAACATAAAGTCTTGATTAATTCCAAGCCGGTAATAATCTTATAAATAAAGCAACTCAGTAAACAAAGCGACCTATATCTCAAACATACGCGTGTAGTAATCTCAAACTGTCCAAGACCCATGTTTGCAACCACCTAAAATGAGCATCCCGCCACTTAAAAGGAACAAAGACAAGTAAACCATCCATCTCTAGTCACTTCTTCTTTCCGGTGGGGTCTTTCTTTTTCCACGGCTTTGATAACACCCATGACCCACGGTCGCCTCATGTCACGTTTAACAAGCAAACCTAGCCAATGGAGGATATTCAAAGAAAAGTTTCCCACAGTCATGGGCTTGGTTGGAATCATCTTAACAAAACCTGCATCACCATTCTTCAAAAACTTGGGTTCCTTCTCAATCTCCTTTCCCGACCTTTGTCTACCTTGGGAGAATCTCGAAAAACTTGACGCAATGTGAGAAGTGTGGCAATGCAAGGCTGGCGCATAACCATTGCCAATCGACTGGGTGATTCATAATAATAACCGGCGGTGAAGTTTGCGGCTTCCTTTCTTTGGGTCATTCTTGGAATCGATGCAACAAAACCACGTTTCAAATCCTTGGCAACAACATTCTTTGATTGAATCCAACATTGTCACTGGCAGAGCCTCCGGGAGGGACTCATGATGCATTTCCACGGACTTGACCTCGTGGTAAGTCCCGTGAGGCGCAAAAAGTCACAACCATACCGGGCTTGAATACCTGTCTCAACTCTTCCCCAGCGCACGGTTCCAATACCACCAATTTTGTAAACGTCCCGAAGTGGGAGACGCAGAGGTTTGTTGTCGAAGGTCTCTTGGGTTCTGTCCAAATGCGCGCCCCCTTGTACCAATCAAGGTTAGCGAGCGTTCAATCATGTTGTCTCCCTCAAACCCCGCAATAGGAACAAATGGGATCTTGTGCGGGTTGTACCCAACTTTCTTCAAATATGAAGACACTTCCTTGCAGCCTCACTCCCAATGTGAATGCAAGGAGTGCATGCTCATGGGTCTGACCATCCTTAGAAATATCAGCCTCAAAACCTCCGGTTGTAGAATCAATAATCAAAATAGCACAATCAGCCTGTTAATGCAAGAGAACTGCGATCGGAAGTTGGAAACAAAGAGTGTCAAATCAGTGAACTTTACCCGTGAGGTTCCAATAATCATGTTCTTAATGAAATCACGATGCCCGGCATCATCAATAAGCAGTCTTTGTATTGTGCCGTGGTCTCAAACTTCCACAAGGCAATATCAATGGTCAATCGTAAACACAAGGCAAAAAAAATAGCATATGCAAGTACATTATATCTTGGTAAATCGGATGCCCCGTTTGCAGTAAAAAATGTATTAAAAGTCGACAATGGTCTTAAGTTTTGGCTCCTTATTGTCACAAAAGCGCAACACGATCAAGTTGGTCTGTCCAAACCGTGGTTTACTTTGACAAGCGAAAAAGATTGTATGTCTCTCGGTGAGGGCTGAAGCGGTGATATCATTGTTGTAGTTTTCAATGCATGCACCAATTCTTTGGAAGCACTTCATAATCGATGGGTTGTAGAGCTATCTAGACCAGTTGATATATTATCCATGAATAGGGTTCTTTGCTGGCCCCACTACCATTTCTCTGTAGATTCATGCACAAAATGATGGAGACAAAATTAAGTTCTATAAAGAACACTTTGAATCAAACATGTAATTGGTAAACAAAGTTAGTTAATAAAACGCTCCAAGCGAGATACACACTTTCGGGTGTAAAGCAAAATCCAGACCAAGCAATATATGAAGCACTAAATCAACCAGCAGGGCAAAAAATACAATCTCGGAACAAAATGCAAATCATACGTACCTTTAATTCTTCAACACGAAAGGTCACGTCTACACGGCCATCCCAATGTTACGAGGATTATGGATAGTTTCAAACCAATCGTAAAGAAGATATTTATTATGGAAGAATATGAGAGGTTTATCCTACTGTCTCGAGCATTTCGTGGCACATGTAAGCATTTGCCAAATATAAGTGGCAAGCCAGAAGATCCATATAATAGATATTAAGGTGATAGTCCATGCCTCCAACTCCCCGGTCCCATTGTTATTTCTTATACACAATGAAACAAACAATACATACTGTGAGGAGCAATTAAAGTAAGGGGGCCTGGCCGACCATTGTTGTATAGGCATCGAATTGTTGGGTGTCCCTCCCGCTGATAAGGCCCGGCTTATCACGGACTCCAATAAGACATAAGTTAACATCCTAAGATACAACTCTTTAACGGTTTTGTCTTGTTAGTACCTAGAACAAGGGTAACTTCCTTATCGAGGGCTTTGCAAAGGGGAATCCAATCCCTTCTCTAGGATGAATTATGAATGCTCCATGGATTGTTGCTCCGAGCCATGCTATATGTGCATGCCACCGAGTGTCCCCTGTTTGGCCTTGAGTTGTGAAATTGTATAGGAAAGAGTTTCTGGTTGAATTGGACATTGTGTAATATATGCGGTCCATCGAACCATCAGGGCGGAGTTTGCCTCACTCCATGCCTGTCAACACGAGGTTAATATACACATCCATCTCAAATTGATGAGTATTTGGTAGTGTCTTACCAAATTGAATGGTGATGTTATGTGGTGATAGATTATTGACTACGATAAGTACCCTATCTCCTTCATTTGCATGGATCTCGAGGTCCGTGAAGCGCCCATTTCATTTGAAGCGATATTTCTAGTCATGCAGAAGTCCGGTAATGCTCGGCATTGTCACCTATAAAATGCAAGAATTAACACAAAAACTATGACACGATGAAAGAGATAAAACGAAATTGAGAAAGGGAGCACAAAGTGCAAACATTAAACTCGTAATTTCGATGATGGTGCGGTGAAGAAAAAGAGAAACACAAGGATAACAAAGCATGTTGTGATAGACTCTTGTCGCCCATGTTTCTTTGGAATTGAGCAGTTTGTTTGATGAATGGGCCACAACTCGCTTTTTATAAGTTAGGCTAAACTGCGTAGTTGGAGCGTTCAAATCTATTGGGCAAGCACGGAATGCATCAAATCTAAGCTAGGCCTTGCCTACCTCATTTTAGTTATAAGCAAGCTCATATATTCAAGCTTCATATCTTACCCGATGTCACCGACCATCCGGAAAACCCACGCTTTGTTTGCAAAGAAGCCGTAGAAATTGTGATATTGCCGAGCCGCCGCCGCCAAAAGGGAAGGAACGCACCACATCCGGAGACCCAACCTTTAATTGGGAAAAGCCACGTTTTGTTTGCAAAGAAGCGTAGAAATTGTGATATTGCCGAGCTGCCGCCGCCAAAAGGAAGGAACGCACCACCCGGGAGACCCAACCGCTCTTGGAAAAAGAACACACATCTCGGCCATCTATTCAATCGAATGGCCCTGGCCGCTACAAAAACGAATTTCGGGGATGTTCAAGGGCCGAACTTCTAATCAATAACCAAAGCTATCTTTTACCAGGAAGTAAAGCAATTCTAACCCCATTAGGCAATCAATAACCATAGCTATCTTTTACCAGAAGCAATTCTAACCCCATTCCGGCATTCAGGAACTGGAAAGGGAAGATGCGAGAAGCAGAGAGCCAGAACCGTCGTATAAAGAAAACCGCCAAAAGCCAAAATCAAGGGATGAAAATAAGTTGAGAAAATTCAACGCGCAAGATTGCGCACAGACTATCACAAAACGCCTTTATTATTATATATAGATGGCCGGAGATATGTGAAAATAGATTGGCAAAGGTCAATTTCTTTAGAATGGAAAAAATCATAGCCTCCTGGCTGATAGACTCTGTTTATGACATAACATGTAACTTGCCGGCAAAAATCACGGACGTTTTTGTAGCAGACATAACAAGATGTTACGAGAATATCCCCATTGAAGGGGTTGATGGGATCTGCAATGTACTGGCACTGGTTGCTGGAATGGTATGGAAGCACCAAAAGGATAAAAACAGAGAATATCAGATGTGGTATAAGGTTAAGAACAATGGGGAAACATTGCTGGAATGGAAGGTTGACAGGCCTACAAGCAAAAAGTGGACCTGCATCGAGGAATCTAGATTCATAGAAATGAACTCCTGGCTTTTGAGAAATTGCTATCTGCAGATGGGAGACAAATTCTGGCGACAGATTAAAGGTATTCCAATGGGTTTTTCCTCAAGCCCTGCATGGTGCAACTTGTACCTCGCATGGTTTGAGCTAGAATTCATACTCCGTCTGATAAAAAATGGTGAACTGGAAACTGCAGCAGCCTTCTCTAAAACATTTAGATACATAGATGACCTGGCCAGTATAAACAACAGGTACATTAGAGGATTCTTAGGACTGGAAGAACAGGTCGTGATCCAAAATCCCATCTACAACCTCAACTACCTAACTATTCAGGATGAAACTGTCTATTGGCCTTTAGGTAACAGTGGTAGGTGCACGGGAAGGATGATTAACTTCCTCAACATGACTATTGAGGTAACTGATACAACTAATGGCATTTATGATATATACAAGTACGATAAAAGAGAAAAGTTGCCGTTCAAAGCGTCAAAGTTTGGCCATGCAAATGGATGCAGACCTTACCAAATGGCTAAGAATAATATTGTATCACAGATTCAGCCTTGCCTTTATGTGCACAGTAACCCGTCTAGAGCAGCTATGGATTTGAATGATCTGATACAACAGTTCATTAACAAAGGCTTCAGTGCCAGTGACATTTGGTACACGGTTAACAAGACGCTAAAAAATGGAGTATTCCCTGGACTAAAGTTCAACCTTGCAATACTGCGCTCTGAACTACAGAAATACAGGTACTTTCTTGCCTATACGTCACATTAAGTACAGTTGGCAGGGGGTCCCTAGAATATAGGGACCCCCCTGTCCTTATAAATTCTAGGGTCTACTCTGCCTTCCGGTAGGTGGTAGGGTTTTAGCTATATATATATATATATATATATATATATATATATATATATATATATATATATATATATATATATATATATATATATATATATATATATATATATATATATATATATATATATATATATATATATATATATATATATATATATATATATATATCATAATTGATTATGCGTGTTCAATTACTTGAGGCTTATGGCTGTACCCTATGATATTGTTTTTGGAACTGTAGGAACTAGTATAGTAATAATAGACCCTTGGGGTAATGGAATTCAATAAGGCTGGATATGATTTAAATAAAGCACTTCAAGTGAAAGAATACTTGTGCATTTTATAGCAAGTATTAGTATGGCTTGTCCTCTTAAAGATGCAGGCAATGGTTTGGACAGTAACAACTCAAGTCGGAGGGCGCATAGTCATGGTTCAGCAAGTGGTATAGAAATAATAGAGTATAGTGCACCTGGATCAAATGGTAGGGTTTGAGCATGGTGTGACCTCTGCGACCAACTTAAATAACAAAAAGGTAATTTGGCTTTTTGGTATATGGTGATATGTCCGGGGGTAACCATGCCCAAAATTAATTGAGTGGCTCCACTCGCAATAAAGGTAACACTTGATATTTATTCCTTGGGAAAATTTCGTAAGTATGGGGTAATATGTTGGATTCATAAGTGGCCACGTATACATACCTTGTCAATAACATTATCAAATTAATAGCATATGAACCCCAAGGTTCCACTCACAATAGGATTTAACTTCCCTTTGTTGCTAAGTTATAATAATTGGTGGAATATACGAACTTTACGTTGACCCATTTAGGGTTAACGAATGAGGTAAGTTGTAAAACTTTAGGGTTGCTCAAGAATGAAAGGAAAAGGGTTTCACAGCAGGGAGATTCCGGCAGTCCGATGCATGATTGCTGGTGCCGATCTGTCCAGCCACAAGATGATACATACGGAATCCGGCATTTGATGGAAACGAATGGTAATAGCAAAGCTGGCATCTCCAAATGTAGAAAGCGGCCGTCTGGGCAGTTCTACTGCTTGGCTTTAGCTGATTTACATGGAGAAAAATAGAGGAATGGTGGTTGGTTGAGTATAATAGCGGATAGGGAACAAGAATAACACTGTCTGGTCGGGACAAATGACCTATATAAAGGGTAATGGCAGGAGCAGGGCCTTCATTTGGCTGCCAAAGGAGTTGCATGCAAGCGAATGGCAAAGGGCAAGGAACAGACCTCAAGAAGATCTGGCCGGGCGCCATCAATGGAGCTGGGTTAGACCTTGCAGCCTTATGCAAGAAAGAGGGTGAAATCTTGGCACAGCCAAGTAAGGCATTTCTGATCAGAATAGTGGAGAAATTTAACCTTAATGGTGCTCCTACAAGCAAGTTAGGTGATGGGATAATGAAGTATGTTTCACAAGCTGCTGGTGGCGCTAAGGACACTCCTGATGCAAGCATAAGCAACGTGGCTAATTCCATTGGGATACAACAGGATCAAGAAAATGAGGAGGATGATGAAATCGAGCTTCTGCTAAACCAGGTTCTTTATTAAATGGGTTGTAGATTATTTGGTTAGGCAGTAATAACCGAAATGTACCCTGACTAATTTGATTAAAGCTTGGCTAATTCTGAGCATAAATAATTGTTTAAACTGGTGAAGGGCGTTAAGCCATGTTAAGACCATTGCTTACCTGCTAATCCCTATCAGTGTTACCCATTTTTGGCTAATATTTGGTTGGTTGGATTGCGTAACCCGGTCTTACATCTCGATTTTCTTTTCGGATTTTGGATGTTTGGAGACTTTCATTTACAAAAGGAAGAACAAAATTTGGATATAATCAAGACCATGCAAACATTTTCGATAGCATTTTATTTTGTTGCATTCTATGTTTTCAAATAAAGGTAAATTCTATCTTCGACTAATATGCTGAAATCATGCTCATAATACTACAATATATATATGGTCCGATTGACATGATTTGGAAGCATTAAACATTTGTAAGCCTTTATTTCTAAACATTTTCGTTGTTTTATGAAAGGAAACAGCATTTTACACATGCTTTTGCTTTATGGTATTTAGTCAGTATGGTTCTTGAGTAAAATCGATTAATCTTTGTTGGCTTCTAAGTAAAATCATTGGTAGTCTTTGAGTTTGCCTTGTTAGTAAGGAATGGTAAATCAGAAACGATGTAACATAAAGAAGGTATGGTGAATATTAGTATTTAAATGGAATCATTGGCGCGGTTAATACCCTTATAGTTATGTGAAGCCGCTCGAAAGTAAGGGATAGTTCCTTTTTGGAATATTTGATCCAAATAGAATTCTAGGAATATGTGTTTTCCATGGTACATTATACACCCCTAAGATGTTTATGGCTCAAAAGATAGAAGTTTTGCTTAGTTTTGCAAATGTATGGCTCTTTTTGAGAATATAGTGCTTTAAGATGAAATATTAGAAGGAATTTTCTATGTGTAAAGTGTAAGCATGTATCTTTGGAATTAATGACCAGTAATTTGCACAAAGAGATACATTCTGGATGATTTAGTCTTGGTATTAAGGCTTGGTATAGCCCCGAATCGGATCTAATAATAAACCTCGCTTTGGTTAACCATGATCTTAGGGTAATAAAGATAGCAATGGCAGTATTTAAACGAGCTTTAAATAAAATGATGGGTAGAAGTTTAAGCCTATTGTAGCTTAATAGTAAACTCGCTATGATTAAACATGGTTTTAGCAAGTAATAAAACATGATTTTAGTAGGAAGTATTTTGCAAAGAAAAGCTTAAAGTATTATTATTTGGATAATATAAGTACAGTAAGACTAAGGTTAATGAACATTTGCACTAATAAGTTGAAAGGTAAAGATGGTTTAATGCATCTATGGATTTAAATGGCAATGTAGTAAGTAGAGTATGGTTTCTCTAAAGAAGAAGAACAGGTTTCTGTCTTAAAGTATGGTATCTGAAGAAAAGATCTCCTAAGTTCCCCTAGAATAAAAACGAGGGACCCGATAAGTTCTAAGGCTTAGCGCTTTGGAAAGTCCAAGTATATATGCTATGACTTCAGGACATTAGTTCAACTAATGTGGACTTTGGAGATCTAAATCTTATGTTTTAAACTGTTACTGGCTGTATTTGCTTGATAATCCAAACTGGCTACTGTTTAAATTCAGTCTCGAAATATTGCCTCATTGGAACTAATGTATCTTAGCATGACAGGAAGGTAACAGTAAAGCAATGGAAACTGCAATGGAGTTGGGTGACCAGCACATATTACCCGAACAGTCTGACAACTATTCGAAGTGGTATCAGGAACTAGCTGAACTAGGATATGGTTATTCCCGTATCATCCCACCAAACAATGCTGTTCAAGTAGTTCTCGGGTGTATATTGAAACCAGAGGTGCATAAATACCTCATAAAGAGAGAAGCATTTCTTGATGATAATGAGATCTCTGTTATCACTTTCCTGGGCATCAACAATATGTTCGATCTAGTCAACAAACTCAATATGGCTGGTAACGATATAATTGCCTGCATGCATTTGGTAGATGAAGTCTATAAGGCTTTACCTGCAGCACATGAAGAAGCTGAAAACAGAGAGGTAAGTGATGTACTTACTTTCATCAAATGTACTACAGCACTTGAGATGGCCAATGGGTTTAAAGTCACCAATCCTCGGATTAAAAATAAAAAGCCAGTCATGGATATTCCTAAGGAACCAGAACCAGTAAGATTCAGCAATTGCTTGTTTGATGTGAGTATGCTCCCGGAGGATAAAAGGCAAGCCATCATGAATAGTGGCACCAAAAGTAGAACTCATGAAACAATACAACAGTGCAGCAGTCTGCTTGATGAATACAATGTCAAGGCATTAACACTGAGTAACTGTGGCACCTGTCCCATCATGTCAGCCAGACTAGTGGAACTTCATGGAGTAAAGGTGAAACACGCCCTGTGGGATACGAAGAATCTTGGGATACTTGCTCCTATTAGTGTGGAAACTTGGAAAAGCTTATGTAACATCACCAATGCCGAGATTGAACAGGCAAACAAGGACGCTGAAACCTTCAACAGAAGGATTGGTAAGGAGGAGGTTACTCTACCATGCAAAAGTACCCAATTCTTCGGCAAGAAGTGTGATAAAAATAACGGTATATGGCTGGGGCAGAAAGGCCATATGGCCAAGAAGTCTGAGGATAGGGATACGTTTTACATTGTAAAACTATGGAGGACCTTTTGTCCGTTTCTGAAATGTAAATGTGATAAATTTAGTAAAAAGGCTGCTGGGGGATGCAATGACAATATTACCTGGTATGACCATGCGGTCTGGTTCATGATGAACAATATGCATGTCTTTTGGCCTGATGAAAGTTGCACTAGTAGGTTCTGCCTATTTTACAGCATGATGAACTCCAAAGCAATGAGAAAAGGTGCCATTGCATTTCTGTCCTATCTAAAAGTTAGGGAAACATTAATCCAGATGACTTCCAGGATGGCTGAGAACAAAAAAACAGACTTCAAGGATGTATTTGGTAATACCAAGCTGGTAGACATTCTGGAAAAAACAATAAAAAATGCTAGCTTCATGGAAGACTGCCCTCCTTTGGATGCAGACGGTAATGTGTTCAAAAGCTCGTACAAAAGAAAAATTCAGACAATAGAGGAGGATGACATAAAGATCATCATGCCACCAAAACTTGGTAAGAAAGGTACTGCTGCTACTACCCCCACTACTACTAGTGGTCTTGAACAGGTTTCGGACTGTGCACATGATGTTGGAGTGGACACGGGGCACTCTGTCAGCAAAAACAATACTGGATACAGTCGTATGGAGGGGGTGGTGCGAACCAAAATCTCCTTCTAAGGAAAAGTAAGTTTCCACTAGCAACTTGAATAATGTTATTCTCATTTGCAAACGTATTATGTATGATTGTGTATTGCTGCTGTAAAGCACAGAATTCTGTGCTATACTGTCATATACTAACAAAGAATAATGACCTTAGGTCATAAAGTAGCCCTTTTATTAGGGCCTAACATATTCCAGTCTTACAAGGCCATGTGAGGATGGTCATACACTCCAAACATACATGTTACTTGTAACATGGATGCGAATCTTAGGTACTAACCGAGTGTGACTTTGTACAACAGGATAAGGATAAAATCCTGGTTAGGAAAGCTGAAGGTAGATGGGCTATTAAAACGTACAAAAGTAAGTCAAAAAAGACTTTTGTGCACTTCAGATTTTTCTCTAAAGCAATTGATAAGATCAGTTGAAAGTTTTTTTCTCGAGATAGTATGCCATAATTTTGGTAAAGTGGGAGAAAAATTATGGAGCAAACCACATTTGGCTGGTCATTATCTGGGAAAGCCTCAAAGGTATGTCAGATACAAACCAAAGCTGGTTTTTTTGAATCAATGTGGCCCCCCCCATGCCATAATCCTACTCAAAAAAAATTCATCTCTAGTGAGATTGGGCATATACGCACAACTGACCTTACAATTGTACATAGTAAGGCCCTTCGAAAATGGCTGGCAATTGGCCTCAATCATATCCCAGATAAGCCATTTACATTAACCACATTCAAAAATGAAATGGCAAAAACTGTGGAACAGTTCTTCCATATTCATAAAATACGCTTTTAAGGATTTATTTGACAAAGCTTACGTTCCGATGACCAAGAAGCAGATTATGGCCAAGGCTACTAAATTAGCTAGGGAGTTTATTAAGGCTAACTCCAGGAACCAGAAGAAATTTCAGATCATTGATGAGGCAGTGACCAAAAATATTGAGTGGTTAAATAATAATTTGTACATTTCTGGTGTGGATAAGGCGGCAAATAACCCCTGCTTCATCTGCCCCAGACACATTAGGGAACAGGCGCTGCTAAGACTAGGCAGTGAGGATTTTATTGAGATTCACTCCAATACGGTTGATTTAGTAAAATCTATTAAGTGTACCATTCAGAGTTTCCTTGGGGACTGGGAAATTAATTGGCCAAATCTGCCTTTCCTTCTAGCCATATACAAGGCACATAAACAGACTTACAGGTGGATCACAAGTGCCTTTGACTCAATTTTTTCACAACTATCTTCTTTAGTTGCTGCAGGACTAAACACTTTTCTTACTATATGGCCGGAGATATGTGAAAATAGTTTGGCAAAGGTCAATTTCTTTAGAAAGGAAAAAATCATAGCCTCCTGGCTGATAGACTCTGTTTATGACATAACATGTAACTTGCCGGCGAAAATCACGGAAGTTTTTGTAGCGGACATAACAAGATGTTACGAGAATATCCCCATTGAAGGGGTTGATGGGATCTGCAATGTACTGGCACTGGTTGCTGGTATGGTATGGAAGCACCAAAAGGCCAAAAACAGTGAATATCAGATTTGGTATAAGGTTAAGAACAATGGGGAAATATTGCTGGAATGGAAGGTTGACACGCCTACAAGCAAAAAGTGGACCTGCATCGAGGAATCTAGATTCATAGAAATGAACTCCTGGCTTTTGAGAAATTGCTATCTGCAGATGGGAGACAAATTCTGGCGACAGATTAAAGGTATTCCAATGGGTTTTTCCTCAAGCCCTGCGTGGTGCAACTTGTACCTCGCATGGTTTGAGCTAGAATTCATACTCCGTCTGATAAGAAATGGCGAACTGGAAACTGCAGCAGCCTTCTCTAACACATTTAGATACATAGATGACCTGGCCAGTATAAACAACAGGTACATCAGAGGATTCTTAGACTGAAGGAGGGCGACAAAGTGATCCAAAATCCCATCTACAACCTCAACTACCTAACTATTCAGGATGAAACTGTTTATTGGCCTTTAGGTAACAGTGGTATGTGCACGGGAAGGTTGATTAACTTCCTCAACATGACTATTGAGGTAACTGATACAACGAATGGCATTTATGATATATACAAGTACGATAAAAGAGAAAAGTTGCCGTTCAAAGCGTCAAAGTTTGGCCATGCAAATGGTTGCAGACCTTACCAAATGGCTAAGAATAATATTGTATCACGATTCAAACCTTGCCTTTATGTGCAGTAAGAACCTCGCTAGAGCAGCTATGGATTTGCATGATCGATACAACGGTTCATTAACAAAGGATTGCTAGTGATATTTGGTACCACGGTTAACAAGGTTATTTAAAAAATGGAGTATTCCCCCGGACTAAAGTTCAACCTTGCAATATGCAAGGCTCAGAAACTACGTAAATACGAGGTACTTTCTTGCTTATACATCACATGAAGTACAGTTGGCAGGGGGTCCCTAGAATATAGGGACCCTCCTGTCCTTATAAATTCTAGGGTCTACTCTGCCTTCCGGTAGGTGGTAGGGTTTTAGCTATATATATATATATATATATATATATATATATATATATATATATATATATATATATATATCACCTATATATATACAATTATATTGAATGTAGATAATCTGATCCCGGCCGTCGATCTCAGATCTGGACGGCCCACGTTGCGCCACCCAGAAAGCCCCTTTATTTGGGGCTTTTGTTTTCGACCGTTAGATTTGGGGATTTAATCTGAGCCGTCGGTGTGTAGAATTGCAATGCCACATTATGAGCTTGAGTTGGGGCTTTTGATTTAGGCCGTCAGATTTAGAGGAATTAATCTAGACCATTGATAAAGAGTCAATGAAATTAAATGCCATTGTGAGGTGGCGCCATGCCATATGGTCTTTTTTTTTTCAATTTTTTTAAAAGCTTTTAATGATGACGATTCCTAATGGCCTCCTATGACGTGGCATAAAGATTTTTTCCTTCTGCATTTTTTTTAGACTCATCTCATGGCCGACAGTGGTATTTTCATCCTTTTCTTATTGAATCGGCGGTGGGATATGAGGTTTCAGGGCTTGCATCTTCTTCTTACGCCTTCACTAACCAGCATTCTGAGATCTCTGGGCTTCCAACGTCGCCTTATTCGTTTGGTAATCCGCAAATGCAAATGGGTGAAAATTTATCTTCTCTGCTAAAGATTATCGCCTCACGGCTTCCTCGTTTCTTTGCTTATCATTCCCCCATAAGACACTACCCAGCCGTGCATTTGGAAAGCAAAAGAAAGGATTCGCCAAAGGATCCTGGTCTAGTAATTTTCCCCGAGACCCGCACGACCTTTACCCTTCTTACGGTAATGAGAAGTCTGTATGAAGCTTATAATGATCTGCATGCTCTTGCACAGGACTTTCATAACTTGATACGCCGTGCAGTAACTTTGACTGCTTCAATGGATGAGTAATTCAAGTTTGGCCCCTCTGTTTCTACCAAGAACTTTCCTTACGGATCCGATACCTGCATAGGGAATACTTAGTGTTGTAAAGACAAGGCCAACATGCGAATCAAAGAAGCAAGAGAACAATTCTCGCATCTAAAAGCGTAATGAATCTACACCAACACTTGAAACTAGAGCGAAAAGAGGCGGTCAAACAGCTATGTCCGATAGTATGGTTCCGTTGTCTGACTTGCTTGATAAAGAGCTTATGATTGAAAGAATTGAGAAGGTTGAAAAAGTAAAACAACCTACTATATCCGTTGGTGTGGCAGAGGAGATTAAAAAGGGTGAAGATTATACCTTAGTAAAATTGGACTATGAGCAATTCGTGGAGATCCTTCATCTACATTTGGAGCTTTTGGGGTATGCATTGCATGTTTATCTTTCATTTAATTTCTTGCTAGCAAGGTCTTGTGAAGCAACTAAAAGCACTGCAGTTAGAGTTAATAATAAAGCCCTCTTTCAAATCTTTGTTAATATGGTTATATTGGTTTGCACTGGTCATAATATTCCGTGATATTTGATGGACACAATGGTAGTGCAGCCAGCTTTATACAAAAGAAAACCTTCGGAAAATGTATTGAGTCTCCCCGGTCCTAAGCAGGATGAATGGTCGGGTACTCGCCTAGGGCTTTGGTTGCCGGGTTTGTTAGGACGGATAGAGACTTTCAAACACATGGTAAGGCATTTCTTGCTTTCTTTTAGGCCTCTTCAGATCTGAGCCTCTGTTCGTTTTAATGTTCCTTTGTTCAGGTCGATGGAACACATAAATCCATGCATTGTGGTAATAGTAAAGCTGGCTGTACTTTAATATGCAAGAACAAGTAGGTGCAACTTTAATAGGGTCAACAGGTTGGCTGCTTTGTTTCCCGTGTTTTGTGTTATAATAGACATGAGCAAGCTCTTCAAAAAATTCATAAAATCCATACGTTCCTGAGTCCAAGTGTTAGAGCACTTTATCGTAAAACACAATCACGGCATGGTTTGTTTTGATTGCATTAATGCGGATACTTTCAAGTTTTCATGTTTTGGCTGA
Source organism: Isoetes taiwanensis (assembly GCA_021234155.1). NCBI lineage: Eukaryota > Viridiplantae > Streptophyta > Lycopodiopsida > Isoetales > Isoetaceae > Isoetes > Isoetes taiwanensis. The sequence continues at coordinate 118,713 of JAJEKV010000061.1, forward strand.
AATCTGAGTATATTAGCCACAGATGAACCAAAGGGTTTTGCTTTCGAAAGGATGCTTTATTAATGGATGCTAGCAATCGCTTTTTCACCATTATTCCTTCAATACACCCAATCATTATACACGATGAGAAGAATCTCAAGAGAAAGGTGTTTCTTATGGCCTGGTTATTCTTTTTGCATCTTTGCAGATTGAAATGCCTGAAGCTTTGAGGGATATTGAGATCGCGTCCCACTTTATGAAGTTGACAAATGAGGAGGCTGAAGATCCTATTGATGTGAACTATAAGAAACTCCATTGTGAGTTGTCACCTCTTCCACGTGATGGGTTGAGTATCAACTTATAGGTAAGTACTTGCAGAGGACTCATGCACCTACAGTATTTTTAAAGGTTCTCGAACAACGAATTATGTTGGTATGCTCAGCCAGGGTCTCCGTATTGCGCCACCAGAAGCGCCAGTAACTGGTTAGCATGTGAAGTATGGATTGCAGCTTCTAATAACGTTCTGTAGGTACTATTACATCCAGCATCATGCAAAAATAGAGTAAAATACTCCAAGCCATTTCTCCGAATATAAACTATCTTAGTTAACTTCATGTACTAACATTATCTCTGTCCATAGTTCTTGAAAATTAACCTGCTAAACCTGTTCATACTGCATATTGAATCCAAGCAAGACTTTGGAGTCACATGTAACCATTTTGAATTATCCTGAAACTATTCCCTAAGAACAATAACTACATAATAACTGCTATTTTATGGGTGATGACTGATACCTACCATTGGTTAAACATTAGATGGGTTTTATTTGCTATGTTATTTGTGCTGCTTGTGATCTTGCTTGCCATTGTGGGCATGTTGTATGTCAGGTAGGATCCCTTTCAATGTGCGAGTGCTGCAGAAGAGATGGCCATTTGAAACCACTTGAGTTTTAACATTGGCAATGCACCCCAGTTTTCATTGTGTCTCCAGGAAGCACGGCATTATTTGGCCGATTCTTTGCAAAATCTTAGTGTGCTGGTAGGTTGCTTGCACATAGAGATTTTTTTTTTCTTCTTATTGTTCTTACATGTATTTGTGGATTGTTTGCAAGAGCCACAAAGGTCCATTGATGCAAGCTGGGCTGAAGGCAGAGCGAAGGTGCTTCTCTTCAAAGCTCCTGACCCAATGCATGTTTCTACATTTGTAGTTTTAAGTCTTTTTTTTAAGCCTGGACTGCATGGTGCCAGCATGCCAATGACGTTCATATGGTGCATGCCATGGAGTAGTTTTGTTGGAACAGTGGTAGATTTCAAATTTTCAATAGACTAAGTAGACTGGTGGTGCATTGTTAATCTGTTGCAAGTCCATTTGAGCAAGGGACTAAGCTGATCTGGAGAGTTATTACCAATTTGTTTCGATCTTAGCTACATCTTTAATCTGTCAGTACCAATTTTCAGCTGGTTTCTCTAAGCAAGATTTCTTTGCTTGCTTCATCTGTATAGAAAGTGTGGATCATGGATCGTTGGTCATGAATGTGTTGTGCCTGTGATATATTTGATATTGCGGCACATGCCTTAAGAACAGCAAGGTAAACATATTGGTATTCTTCGCCCTAGATTTAATTGCATTTGTTCAAGTTATTTGAAAAGTATTTGACGTTAAAGCTTACAGCAGACCAAATTTTTTCTGTTGTTGCAGAACCTCCGCAGTGTGTGGATCAATGTGTGGCTATTGGCAACTAATCTAGAAGGCGAAGCAGACCTTGAATTTGACATTACCATGGTCCATGTTGGCGGTTTACCCTATTTCTCTCTTTACCAAACTCTTTATGCATGGTGTGACAATTCTGACCTCAGTTATGTATGATGTAGATGTATAGCAGCTTGGTAAATGTTGTGCTTGGTGCTGGATTTTTCACATGTAAGATATTCAAACATGACACGGTTTAGTCATCTGCTATCTATTTTGCTCTATAGGATTTAACATGTTATTTTATTTTTCCTTCTTGGTCGATTTTTTTGCCCGAGAGTGAGAATGTTTTCTGGTTAATGCTGGATTCTCATATCTAAGATGCTGAAACATGACAAGGTTTGCTAAGACAATATTTACACCCGTTAAATAGTATGCAACTAACATGGCTTGCCCGATGGTTTTTACCCTTCCAATTTGCAACCCTGAATTTGTTCCATTAAGGCTCCTGTTTCCTTTATCAAATGATGCCAGCTGGGTTGCAAGGCATCTCGGATTTGGAACCGATGGCATCTCGGATCTCGGATTTGGAGAGAATGACATTTGCTTATCCCAGCCATGGCCTGCAAATATGTGATATTGAGCTTAATGTAGTTTTTTGACTGACTAGTGGGGACAGACAATTAGGTTCATTCTTTAAGGTAGTACTAGGCAAAATACCTTGATATACGAAGGGTTTGTGATGCATGCGTGCACCTATATTTTTAAATAAGGCATAGAATGGTATCATGTAGATGAAAAAGCAGTTTGGCGAATGTTGTGCTTGGTGCTGGATTTTCGCATGTAAGATGTTCAAACATGACACGGTTTGGCCATTTACTGTCTATTTCCCTGTCTTCATAATTTTAAGCTTATTAACATGGTATCATGTCGATGCAAAAATAGGTTGGCAAGGCACAGCCTAAACAGTATTTGCAGCCATTAAATATTATGCAACTAAGTTATGGTTTTTAAATTTACAGGTTCAGAAACAGCCTTAGGTTGATTGAACTTGTGGAGACATTGCAGCCAATGTTGAATATGGATCTATTTACCATATAGGTGTAAACAAATTTGCAACTTCATGTGGCATGGACGCTTAACTTTGTGTGCAAATACAGGTATAGCTTTTGGTACTTCTTACATATTGGTTTCAATAACAATCCTGCTGCAGATATCCAGAATCCTGTTTTGTAGTGATGCCGAATTTTGCATCCCAGCAAGATTGGAATAGCAGTGGTCCGAGCACTTCGAAATGTGAGTGGTTTGATCCACTCACATAGGAGCAATGGGTTTAGGATCTATTATTCCATGGACGCCTAATTTATAAGCCTATGGCTTGAGTGATTAGAGTCTATTCATATAAGGTGAGGTAGACAATCTAATTGTGTTGCATTAGATCACAGGGTCCAGTGTTTGCAAGCATACGCCTTAAGATCAAGTAAATGCAATAGTCGAATTCTTTCCACCTTAATGGTTCGCCCTTCGTACACAACACTTATCCCTTCATGTATTTCTTTGCAATGATGCACTTTAGGCTTTCAATTGTAACAATAGTAAACTCGTTAGAACACATTATTACTTGCCAACCGAAACATGCATAAACGTTAGAACACATTATTACTTGCCAACCGAAACATGCATAAATTAGAACATACACCTCCAGATCAATTAAATACAATGGTCGAATTTCCAGATCAATTAAATACAATGGTCAAATTTCCTCTACGTTGAAAATGGTTCTTCTCTACTAGTGCCTTTTAGAATTAAGAATTGTCCAGCCTTGACACTTTGTATCTTATAACTTACACCCCAACAAATAAATTATCAATCTCATGTTATTTGTAATAATGATGCACTTAAACATAACATTACACATCTAATGCAATTAATGCAATCAGTACTCCAACTTTTGTAACCAACTTTTGTAACCATATGTCGATACTTCTAAAAAAATTTAATCAAACTTTAAGAACGAGCTTTGACTCGTTAACCAAAATGAATAAGTTGAAAATTTCCTAAAAATAGTAACTTCTTATTGAAATCTACGGGAATGTCACAAAATATAAGTGAGTTTTTATAAAATATTGGAGAATGCAGAAAATCTAATAGGGTGTAAAGGAATATGCCTATAAGAGAATCTAAGTTCTTGATTGGCCTTTGATCGAGAAATAGAAGTTGCTAAGAATACTAAATATTGAAAAGTTCCTAAAAATAGTAATTATTTGTTGGAATCTAATGGAATCTTTATAAGACGTAAACTTTTTGCTGGATGTTCTAAAAATATCGTGGGAGCAAATTGATGAGCTTTGACTGATCAACTAGAATAGTAAGGGAGGGAATCATCGTAAAATATGAGAGAATCGAATGTAAGGTAATCTTAGAAAATCTAAAGGTATCTTCATTGAATTTAAGGGAATCTAAAGGAATTTTGATAAAATCTAAGGAAATCAAGAGAATCTACGAGAATCTAATGGAATCTCGTAAAATTTAAGAGCATTTAAATTCTAGAATAAGGAAATCTCATAAAAAGTGAGAATCTTCGTAAATTCTTAGAGAACTGAAATATAAACAAACTGAAATATGCATACATGAGAACATACACCGTAGGATCGATTAAAAAAACTTCATGTGCCAAAAGAAGTAGGAAAGAAGCTACATGATAGGAGAATTTTCGTAATCTTCCCTTTATTTTATCCCATTGATAGTACAAAAACTTGTATATATATATATATATATATATATATATATATATATATATATATATATATCACTAATATATATACACGTATTAGATGTGTGTTTTGTCATCCCATGCCCATGTTCATAGAGATTCATCCCAGCCGTCCAATCACGAAATGAAAGGCCAGGATAATGCCACCTCATTGAGGTGCATGGATGGCCATGATGGGCATGCATGGGGGCATGCACCACATCCCCAAACCGTTGGATCAAAAGGGGAGAATAAATCCTAGCCCTTGATTTTTGTGAAGAAGGTGCAAGGAAGGTGCCAAAAAAAAAAAGTTGGTGCAGCAGATCTCAACCGTTAGATTAAAAGGTGAGCATAAATCCTAGCCATTAACTTTTTAATATTAAATTGATTTTTTTCTTTTAAAGGAGGTGAGGTGGCACCCTCATTAATAAAAAGGCACCCTCATTAATAAAAAAGGTAGTGAGGTGGCAAAGTATTTATGAATGGACTTTCTAGGAAGCTTCCTTCTGTTTAATCGTCTTCGAAGGCCCGTAGCTTGCAGTAGAGGGGTCGGATGAAGGTGGGGCCTACGCCATTGGATTTCTCTCGTCGAGACCTTTCTAAGGAGTGGTGCTTTGGCACTATTTTGTCGCATTTGGAAATAAGTGATCGATGTGTGATTTTGTCATCCCATGGGTCATATTCATAGAGATTGATCCTAGCCGTCAAATGACAAAATCAAGGGTTGTTATAATTCCACCTCATGTGATGCATGGATGGGCACGATGTGCACATGCATACATATGCACATACATGCATGGGCCATGCACCATGCACATGGGCCGTTAGATGGGGGAAGGTGAAATGCGGATCGTTCAAACTATAAGAGAGGAAGGTGACAAGAAGTTCCTATGCATGTGGTTAGGTGGCATACATGTGCATGCAAGCATTTATTGTAATCATGAGGTGTTAGTTAAGGTGGCATGTGCATTTATTTGCCACCATATCTTATCTATATTTAATATATAGATTTTGAGGTGGCATTGTAATTAATTTATGCATTTTTTGCCTTTTAATATAGAATATAAAAATCTTAATGTGAAACGTGGCAAGCCATATCTTGCTTTCTTTTCAAGTTTTCTTTCAAACTTTAACCATGAGGACGAGCTTGATGTAACTACATGGCAACATTTTTTGCCTTTTATTATAGAAAAACCTTAATGTGTGGAACGTGGCAAAGCTATATTTTGCTTTCTTTTTCATGTTTTCTTTCGATCTTTTAACCATGAGGACGAGCTTGATGTCATGTGAACTACGTGGCAACCTATTTGGTTTTCCTTCCCCAACACCTTTTTTTTTTTTTTTCTAAACTAAGGGCCTAGAATCTTTGGAAAATTATTCCTCTCCTTCTTCTCTCTGAAGTTCTAACCCGCACTCCATGGCGTCCGCTAAAACTCTCGACTAGGGGAATCTTCATAGAGTCTAAAAGCGAATCTAAGGAACCTTGGGAGAATCTTTGGGAACATAGGGGAATCTTATGAGAATCACGGGGTATTCTTAAGGAACCTTAGGGAATCTAAGGGGATATAGGGGAATCTTAAGGGAATCTAGGGATTCTTAAACAAATTCATGTGAATCCCTGTAGAATAATGTGGAATCTTTGTAGGATCTTAGGAAATCCAAGAGAAACTTTGTAGAATTTTAGGGAATCTACGAGAAATGCACAGGGATCTAGGGATGTTTTTAGAATATTGGACAGTCTTAATAGAATGTTGGCAAAACTTGGGTTATACTTTCTAATGTGCGTACATTCGACTTCATACACTCCCTCATGGTACAAAAACTTGTATATCAGGTATATATATACAATTATATAAGCTGCCCCCTTATAAGTAGAGATTTGGGTGTCGCCGCGTTGGCCGTCGATCCCAGATCTGGAGGGCCCACGTTGCGCCACCCAGAAAGCCCCTTTATTTGGGGCTTTTATTTTCGACCGTTAGATTTGGAGCCCCTTTATTTGGGGCTTTTGTTTTCCACCGTTAGATTTGCGATTATCCTAAAGCCGCAAATTGAAATCCTCTGTTCTCACGCCGGAGCAGAGCTCGAAACTTGGATTTCTTCGTGTCTGTGTTATGGCGGCAATGTGGAGCGCCATTCGAGTTTCGCTTTGTTGCTGATGGCTCCTCATTTCTAGCGATGTGGCAGTCTAGAAATATTGGCCTTAATTCTTCACAGTTCATCCAGGTGGTGCGCAAAAATCCTAGAAGAAAGCGATTTTGTTAGAACCTTGCTCCTCTTTCGATCTATTACGTGCGACTATAGAAGAGCTAGAGCGTCATGACGGTGAAGAAGACCCGCGGATTTTGCTTCCTTAGAAATGTCGGTTATTCTTGGAGTTTAGGCGAGATAGAAAGCAAGCTCTAAAGCTCTTGAAAGAATCGGGTGTAAGGGTCATCGGGTCCTTGGGATTTTCTCAATCAAAGGACCGTGCTACTCCACATTTCGAGTTAGAGGGGAATCCTTCGTTACGGGATGAGCATAATGTTCAAGTTGGTTTAGCATTGCTTTCTAAGTTACCCTCACGGTTTTGCGGGCGAACAATTTTGTTCGAGGCCGCATACCGATCTAGAATTATTAGGCATTTGCTCCTATTTATGTACTAAATCTTTGTTCAATCGCTTTCTGTTCTTATTGTGCGTTTTCGTTTCGCAGTTGGAAAGGAAATGTTGATCAAGACTTCTTCTCGTGATCGGTTCTTTATGGTAATTTTCGATGCGGGCCAAATATGACCAGATTTGGAGCTCTGCTCTATAACTTGATGGGGTGTGTAAAAGTCTTCCTTTAATTCTATTACGTTTATTTGCTTGCATTGGCGGCCTGATGGTAAGCGCGACTATGGCGAGTTATGGAAGGGATTTTTTTTTTTTTCGTCTTCTTTATCGGTCCGAGAGCATTAGGGCATTGCCAAATCCTGGCGATAAATCTCATGTCCAAACATTACATCTCGAAGTAGCGGGAGTTCTCCGTTGACGATGTGTACAATTTGATTCTTATACGGCTATTACGCATTTCTCGATTGATGTTTCTATTTGATTTTCTAGGCTGAAGCATCATCTCGTTTCTAAAAGCGGATGGATTTTGTCATTTTGAGCATCGACCGCTAGACGAGAATACAAAGGATGCTGGTTGTGCAATTCATGTCTTTGTTTTTGAAGGAAGAGAAATTAGGATGTAAGATCTTGCACAAATTTGCATGTTTTATCTCGGTTCTTCCCTATCATTTTTTTACCGTTGTTGTACTAAGGTAATAATATCGCATCTCGTGGCTCAAAGCGGTGAATGGCATAAAGAATATCTTCCCCATAAAAGAATATCTTGAGTGAATCATTTGGCAAATCATCCATTGGGAAGTGGTGGACATGCTAATCTATATAAAGGTGACTCCCGGATGGACATGTTATGGTGTGAGTTTTAAAGGTCTGCTTTGCATGTGTTATGTTGTCATTTCCATCATTCTAATGCATGTTTTGCCTAATGCGGCTTGGATGATTGCCATTTTAAACACCTCATGGAAGCATATTGTTTGGGGACACGCCTTATGGGCTTTGATATTGAGGTGACTTTCTTTTAATACTTGATCCGATCAACTCATGTTACTCGGTGGAGACATGTCTACTATAGGTGGCCTCCTTACGTGCTTATTTTGCATCTTTAAGAGAAATGTTAAAAATCAAAGCGAGCATTTAGTCTTCTTCTTGCAAATTCTCAAATGAGACAAAGGTTCCTCCACCGGATCTAATTGACAAGGTTTGTTTTGGAAACATAACTCCTTTGCTATTCTTCTAAGCAAAATCTTTAAACTTGGGATCAAATGGAGGTACCTTAGGCTTTTTATATGCGGTGAGAACTATATGTTGTGGAAGCTTCCGATTTGCGTGTAATTATAATTTAACATTATATCATTATGAAGGATTTATGGAGTGGTGGCCTAGAATAATATCATATGGAGTTCAAAACATCATTCTTGTGCATGATGTCTTGGCAGATCATCTTTGCTCTACATTTTCCAGGGGTAATTCTCAACTCGTACAATGGAATCGTTATTTCTCATGTTACTCATTTGGAGACATGTCTACTATCGGTGCCGATAGTCGTGGCCTCCTTGCAAAGTGTTGGCGAGCTTAGGAAGCCCCCAGATATTTCTTGGAATGGCATTATTTGCCATTATTTTGCAATTTGACATGCTTATTTTCCATCTCGGAAGAAAAAATGTTAAAATCAAAGCGAGCATTTAGTCTTCTTCTTGCAAATTCTCAAATGAGACAAGTCCCTCCACCGGATCTAATTGACAAGGTTTGTTTTGGAAAATAGATATACAAGCACATGTTTTGTATTTCACAACTGAGTAGTCTAATAATATGAAAAAATGCAGATAAGTTAGCATGTAGGCCTGCTCAAACTAGCAGAGCTTCTAGATCTACATGCAGTGCTACGTAACTTTGAACTGATTCAGTCCCTAATTGACCCAAAGTGCTGTTCTGCCCATGCCATGTCTATTCTCGTCAATTAAAGGATTTGAAGGAAGTCTTCTGCATTTATTGATTGATAATTGTGGCTCTGTCAATGGCTGTGGCTCGATAAGGGCAATTAGGTTGCATCCCCATTAGACTGTGAACTTGGTGCCTCACTTTGCCATGTGCAATCTCGGACAAGAAAAAACACCTTTTCCAGTGATTTCCTTTGGCTGCGCCAGATTATCACGGACAAAGGTTGCAACAACATTCTTTTATTTACTGCAAGAAGCACTCCATCAGCAGGTTCTTCGTGAGGTTCTTCAACGGCATGGAGTGCAGGTTAGATTTCTTTGTGCTTTGCTTTGTCTCCACATTAAAATTGCATGCATCAATTGCAGATTTTGAAGTCCTATCTCTTGGGTAACAGCTAAAATTTGAGTCTGCGTAGCATCTTTAGGCAATATCCATGCTCATGTTTGGTCATTTTTTATTGTTTCATAGCATAATAAGCTGCTGTAGTTTAAACCTCTCAAGATGTTTGGGAGGTTTTCTAGCAGAGGGCATTGTCATCCATTCAAAAGTGATTAAATGTGGACATGATCAAGATGTGGCCAGTGTGGATGCGCTTAAAATTATTTATTGCAAACTTTGTCAATCTATTGCGGTTCTTGACAAAATGTGTATCTAAGATACTATCTCATATCAGCATAGAGCGGTCTATTCTCATAGCAAGGAGCCAACAAATGTTTGAGGTCGCAAGCGCGATTGGTGCTTGCTTTTGGTCGACCATTTCTAGACATTTATGGTTTTGTCATTCGGGTTTTTCAAATGTGCGGGATATGGTTGTAGATTGGGAATGACTTAATCTATCATTGTGATTGCAGTACGTAGCCATGGAATTTATCATGAAGGTTTATGGTATCTGGATTTAGGACATTCAAAGTTAGCATTTCTGGTTTGGTGCGAGAAATACATGAACAAGCAGAACAAAAGGGTGAGGTAACATTTTCAGAATCTTTTAATTTTTGGAAGTGAGCAAACATAGCAGAGGTAAGTGATCTGCGATACCGGTCTTTTCTCCTTGGTGTTCCTTGATCTTTGGTAACTTCTTTTTCCTTGATGTGTCGGGGGTTTGGTGACATTTTTGAAGTTGTAGAGACCGACATCCACTAGAGATGATTCAGAAAGCCTTTTTTATCAATCGATTAGGAAGAGATTGCCATAACTTACAAAAAGAAAGCTCTACTTTTGTGTATATAAGCGGCGTAGTGCGTATATAAATTTAAGCAAAACCATAAAGTTGCCGAATAAGCGCTTAATAATGGGTGCTTTGGTGTTGGTCATAGCGATGGTGCATTTGGCTCTGGTGAGAGCAATACACATCCTTGCATGACCATCTATATGCGTGCTCAATAATATTCACCATATCATGGGTCTCCAATTGCATATGCATATTCAAATGACCACATGTAGCAATTCAAACTAGGTTTTTGTTGATGATGAACTTTGTTAGTGCTAAAGAATAAAAAATCCTTGAAGGACTTTCGAACTTAGAACTGATAGCCTGGGGTCAGGCCTGCTCTTTTGTTTCTTAAAACAAAAAGTGTGAATATATTTGCGACCGTTTCACAATCTGAAGCTATAGTATATCTTGTGGTGTGCTGTATGCCACATAACGTAATTCTGCAAATGAAAGGTACTGTATAGTTTTGTTATGCTGAAATTCATATGTAAAGATATTGCCACAGCAAAAAGTGTAAGAATCTAGCTTCAATGCCAATTTGGTAGGCGAAAGATGAATGTAAATAGAAGCCCTTTCTTTGATCCGAGAGAAGCGAGCGAAAAGAAGAGAATTAATGTTATCCCAAGATCCAAATATTTTAATGAGAAACATGTAGAACTTGAAAAATGGATGGACATGCGGATGGCTCGCCTTCGATCTAGAATTCCATTTAAAATGTAATTGATCCTCTAAATGCGTAAGCATGTTTGAACCCCAATAACATGCCAATTTTTTTAACCTGTCTCCAACCGATAGCATGACAAGAGTATATAATATTTTGGATTTAATTAAGTTGGAAAAGACATCTGACCTTGGCGAAGGGGAAGGATGCTCAATGGAATATATGAATCATGCCCCTTTAGGTTGGCGAATATATGAATCATGCCCCCTTTAGGTTGGCGTCCATAGGTGGAGTAGCTATTAAGGAGCGGCGGCTCAATGGAATATATGAATCATCCCTTTGGGTTGATGAATATATGAATCATGCCCCTTTCGGTTGACGTCCGTAGGTGTAGCTATTAAGATTAATGCAGTGAACTATGGTTAGCTACCTTCCATTTTATTCTAGGGTTCTTTTTCTTTGTAGATCATTTACAACATGCAAGAAAAAACAGTAAAACAGAAATGGATTTGAGAAAGGAATTGATTGTGATTCAGAACTTATCGTTTCTATGACACCCCTTAACTAGATGAGTGAATGGGAACGAGTCAATGGGAACGAGTCGGCTGAAATTCCATCTCATCTAAGGAAAAGCTTCCCCAAATACGAGTCATAAATACCGCCTTTGCAGGGTCCTGCTAAAAGCTTGGCTATATACATGACCTCTTGCAATAACTATTTTTTTATTATAGTCATTTTGATTTTGTCAATAATAAGATAAAACAATGAATTAGTGGTTAATAATCAGATAAGGTCATAAGACTCTGCCAAAGCAATGCCAACGAGTTTTAGAGCCTCTAAGTTCATGTAATATTATGCATTTAGCGTGTTTATTATGCATTTAGCATGTTTATGGACTCTTGAAGCTATCTTAAAAATTTAATTTGCTAATGTTAGCATCCAAAAACCAAAACAACTATCATGATTTACATAATGATAAGCCACTTTCGGTGTGCCCAAAACCTAGAAGAAAGCTACCAAAGCATTTGTGCATATCGAATGTTGCATTTTGACATTGTTTTTTTGTAGTTTTGCCAAGAATTGGAGAAGTCAAATCTTCACATCTGCACATGTTCATTGAAAAAAAATCTCATCTCTATAGAGTCTTTTTAGAATAAAAGAGATCTTAAAGGTAATTGAGGGGAATTCATAGAATTTTATCAAATTTTGCATGAATGGCTTGACACACAATGACAAATCAACTTCATACTCCCACCTAAAGTATATCATTCACATTGGGTGTGCTTTGGAATGGATCTTTATATAATTTTAAGGAATACTCACAGTATCTTGGAGAATCCTAATAGATTCTTGGAAAACCTATGTATGTACATTCGATTTCGAACACTCCCTCATAGTACAAATACTTGTATATATATATATATATATATATATATATATATATATATATATATATATATATATATATATATATATATATATATATATATATATATATATATATATATCAAATTAACCCGCGGTTATGTACAGGTTCAGTACTTGAGGCTTATGGCTATACCCTATGATATTGTTTTTGGAACTGTAGGAACTAGTATAGTAATAATAGACCCTTGGGGTAATGGAATTCAATAAGGCTGGATATGATTTAAATAAAGCACTTCAAGTGAAAGAATACTTGTGCATTTTATAGCAAGTATTAGTATGGCTTGTCCTCTTAAAGATCTGAGGCAATGGTTTGGACTGAAGAATAACTCAAGTCGGAGGCTTATAGTCATGGTTGACAAGTGGTATAGAAATAATAGAGTATAGTGCACTGGATCAAATGGTAGGGTTTGAGCATGGTGTGACCTCTGCGACCAACTTAAATAACAAAAAGGTAATTTGGCTTTGGCGGTATATGGTGATATGTCCGGGGGTAACCATGCCCAAAATTAATTGAGTGGCTCCACCCGCAATAAGGTAACACTTGATATTTATTCCTTGGGAAAATTTCGTAAGTATGGGGTAATATGTTGGATTCATAAGTGGCCACGTATACCTTGTCCATAACATTATCAAATTAATAGCATATGAACCCCAAGGTTCCACTCACAATAGGATTTAACTTCCTTTGTTGCTAAGTTATAATAATTGGTGGAATATACGAACTTACGTTGACCCATTTAGGGTTAACGAATGAGGTAAGTTGTAAAACTTTAGGGTTGCTCAAGAATGAAAGGAAAAGGGTTTTTCCTGAGGAGATTCGGCGGTCCGATGCATGATTCTTTGCCGATCCGATCTGTCCACAAGATGATACATACGGAATCCGGCATTTGATGGAAACGAATGGTAATAGCAAAGCTGGCATCTCCAAATGTAGAAAGCGGCCGTCTGGGCAGTTCTACTGCTTGGCTTTAGCTGATTTACATGGAGAAAAATAGAGGAATGGTGGTTGGTTGAGTATAATAGCGGATAGGGAACAAGAATAACACTGTCTGGTTGGGACAAATGACCTATATAAAGGGTAATGGCAGGAGCAGGGCCTTCATTTGGCTGCCAAAGGAGTTGCATGCAAGCGCCTGCAATGGCAAAGGGCAAGCAGACCCGGCAAGATCTGCTGGCGCTCATCAATGGAGCTTGGTTAGACCTTGCAGCCTTATGCAAGAAAGAGGGTGAAATCTTGGCACAGCCAAGTAAGGCATTTCTGATCAGAATAGTGGAGAAATTTAACCTTAATGGTGCTCCTACAAGCAAGTTAGGTGATGGGATAATGAAGTATGTTTCACAAGCTGCTGGTGGCGCTAAGGACACTCCTGATGCAAGCATAAGCAACGTGGCTGATTCCATTGGGATACAACAGGATCAAGAAAATGAGGAGGATGATGAAATCGAGCTTCTGCTAAACCAGGTTCTTTATTAAATGGGTTGTAGATTATTTGGTTAGACAGAATAACTGGAAATGTACCCTGACTAATTTGATTAAAGCTTGGCTAATTCTGAGCATAAATAATTGTTTAAACTGGTGAAGGGCGTTAAGCCATGTTAAGACCATTGCTTACCTGCTAATCCCTATCAGTGTTACCCATTTTTGGCTAATATTTGGTTGGTTGGATTGCAGGTAACCGGTCTTACATCTCCAGTTTTCTTTCTGGATTTTGGATGTTTGGAGACTTTCTGTTACAAAAGGAAGAACAAGCTGGATATAATCTGAAGACCATGCAAACATTTCTGATAGCATTTTATTTTGTTGCATTCTATGTTTTCGAAATAAAGGTAAATTCTATGCTGACTAATATGCTGAAATCATGCTCATAATACTACAATATATGGGCGGTCTGATTGACATGACTGGAAGCATTAAACATTTGTAAGCCTTTATTTCTAAACATTTCTGTTGTTTTATGAAAGGAAACAGCATTTTACACATGCTTTTGCTTTATGGTATTTAGTCAGTATGGTTCTTGAGTAAAATCTGATTAATCTTTGTTGGCTTCTAAGTAAAATCATTGGTAGTCTTTGAGTTTTTGTTAGTAGGAATGGTAAACCGTGCTTGATGTAACATAAAGAAGGTATGGTGAATATTAGTATTTAGCTTGGAATCTGTTGAGTTAATACCCTTATAGTTATGTGAAGCGTTCTGGAAAGTAAGGGATAGTTCCTGCTGGAATATTTGATCCAAATAGAATTCTAGGGAATATGTGTTTTCCATGGTTCATTATACACCCCTAAGATGTTTATGGCTCAGTATAGAAGTTTTGCTTAGTTTTGCAAATGTATGGCTCTTTTTTGAGAATATAGTGCTTTAAGATGAAATATTAGAAGGAATTTTCTATGTGTAAAGTGTAAGCATGTATGCTTTGGAATTAATATTTGTAATTTGCACAAAGAGATACATTCGGATGATTTAGTACTGGTATTAAGGCTTGGTATAGCCCTGAATCGGATCTAATAATAAACCTGCTTTGGTTAACCATGATCTTAGGGTAATAAAGATAGCAATGGCAGTATTTAAACGAGCTTTAAATAAAATGATGGGTAGAAGTTTAAGCCTATTGTAGCTTAATAGTAAACCTGCTATGATTAAACATGGTTTTAGCAGTAATAAAACATGATTTTAGTAGGAAGTATTTGCAATAATGCAATAGTAATGCAATAGTTTTAGCAGTAATGCAATAGTAATGCAATGGTTTTAGCAGTAATGCAATAGTAGTGCAATAGTGGAAAATACTAGGCAGTAATGCAATAGTGGAAAATAGGTTTTTGTCTCCAACCATTGAAAACTTGGAAATCCGGCTTTATCAAAAAAGTCTACGATTATGGTCTGCTCGGTTTTTTTAGGGCACAAAGCACAGGTAATCGGATCTGCACCACTCCGGCTCATGATGGCAACACCCAATTCATTTCGACATGCTGGTGTTTAAAAGCAGGGGAACTTTTGAGCCCATCATTTTGCAGCATGGAACTCCGGTAAACTTTGGCTGGGGAACCAAATGTAGCAGCTAATTTAGAACATCTGACCGTAGCATAGGGCATGCACTTAGATTTACAGTAGCGGCTAGGGTTTGCCAATTTTGGCTGCTCTGTTAAATCTGATTTTCAACAAAGAAGCACAGCAGGTTTACAGGAGCGCCATGGTTCTTGCATCCCTTATGGGCAAGACCAAACTAACATGGCCGAAAATGCTCATTCTCATTCAAGGAGCAGGCTTTGATCTGCATGCTCTATGCAAGAAGGAAGGACGATTTAGGGCCTTATATTGCTGAAGCAGCAAAGATCTGGATTCTTGGAAGCGCCCTTGTTTTCACCATTCTGATGGCAAAGGGCAAGCAAAACTGGCAGGATCCTGTGGAGCTCATCAGAACAATAAAGATGCTGCATGACACAAGGTGGAGTGAATTAGAAACTCGTCTCCAAGAATAAGGATGGCAAATGAAGATGGCACCAATGGTGCTGCTGCTATGAAAGATGTGGACGTTTTTCCACTGGATGCTGGCGATCATGTTGAAGTAGTGGAGCTTCAACTATAACAGGTTCTTCTTAGCAGTATCTTTATTTTAAACTGCCTTTGCATTAAATAATTTGCTCCCAAAGGACTAGATGGTAGTTCCTCACTGACGTGAAGGGCATAGACACATCTGTCTGAATTTATTTCAGAAGTTCTTAATTTATTTTAGAAGTTCATGTTCTATTTTATAGCAGACATGTAGAGTGATCTAGAGTATGGCATGCTTGCATACATAATTCAGGAAGGATGTAACTAAATTGTACAGAATACTGAAACCAGACATAGGAATTTACTCCGTCTTATTCCACATATTACTTGAAGCCGCTGTATAGACTGTATCTTGGTACCATAGACCTTAGATCTGAAGTTTAAGCTGTTAAATGGCTTCTGCCTACTGCTACAGGAGTGCGAAGCACTCTGCCATGTGAATTGCACGATAAAAGCACACCATGTTGCTGGAAAAGATCAGGGAATTGTCTATTAATAAAAAGGGCGGCAAGTATAGATATGTCTTGATCCTGCAAAGAACTCCGAGATGGCTAATTTGATCATAGCAAACATTTAAGATAATCCAATTCAGGGCATTGAAAGTATTTAATGGGAGCTGCTTACAATACTGTGAAAGTTGGAAAACGAGGCCTGGAATCTCTAAAGCTGGTGTTGTGAGAATACTGAGCTTATATGTTTTTTCTCAAACTTTTGTGGATTTGATGAAATGGAGGGGTCTTGCATCTCTGCAACTGAGTATAATTGGTATTTTCCTACTGTTGTGTAATATATGCAGATGATTTAATTGAGCAAAATGATTGTCATAAAATGTATTATGGTTGGTGAAGGGCGAAGAGCCATGCCAAGACCACTGCTTACCTGTTAACCCTTGCCTCATTACCAATTCTTTGCTAATGTTGGTCTGTTTGGTTACAGGTAACCGGTCTTGCATCTCCAATTTCAGTGTATTTTGGATGTTTGGACGTGTATGTTACATGACGAGTACAAGCTAGCTGTATGCTGGAGACTATATGAACATTTCTGATATTCTGGTTAATTTTTTGCATTTTATGCTTTACGAGGCAAAGGTAACCACTTCATGTTCCCTATTTTCTGAAATCGTGCTCCTAATGATTTACATTGAGCACAATAATCATGACTTTTGGAGGCATTAGACCACTGTTAAGCTTAAATTTCTGTTCAAACTGTTGTGGAAGGTTTATCATTTTCATATAGTACTCTTATCTATGCATTTCTGCTGATTGCATTAGGGGAAAGAAATGTCATAATTGCAGCATTATCTTACTGGTTGCATACTCTGTTATGCTGCAGTTAAAAACATGAAAATACATATTGATACTGGATCTTGATTCTGCTATAGGTTAATGCATTAAAATGTAGAACAAGAGATTAGAACTTAGCCATAAAGAATATGGCATCCAAACACATAGTGGAGCGCAAGAGCTCTTTGCTAATATAAATGATCCAGAACTTGGCAACTAGTTCAACATTTTGAGAGTTGTACTTTGCCGTCCATTGCTTAATTTGATGGATGAAATAGCAAGTGGAACAAAAGGATTGCTTGTTAAAATATGTGTATGCATGGCTGCAAAAATTCAAGCTTTTCTCTGAAGTTTGTAATGTTTTTATGATCTCGGATTATACTTTGACTTAATAAGCATGTATGCCTCATTATAAGGATATAAGGAATGCTGCATGGTTGACTGCCATGAATCATGCTTCTCTCTAAGGTTTACAATGCATTCATGATCGTAATTTGGCTTATTAAAGATAGGCCTAGGATTGAGCATAAAAAATAAATTGATCGCTAAGGCTTCCCAAGCTTAGACCTGGGCCTGATCTGGTTTTGTGAATATTTTCTCAATGATGAACTATGGCATGGTGGCTAAAAGAACACAAGTATGCACTTATGCATCATGGGCATGCATTGGTTGGATTGACAATAGAAACTGATGAAACATACGATCTGGGAGGCACAAGTTAGCATTCATATATGATGTCATGATGGTCAACATGATGGAAATGACGTACATACATTGAATAATGCTCTAAGTTATTAGAGCACAACAATAAAAATGTCGTGAGGGATAAATACAGAGGCATGGCATTAACGTGGAATAAATGCAGGATCTCCAAGGCTGTCTCAGCCTTTTGGCTGAGAACTGATAAGTTCCAAAGCCCATGGTTTGGAATTCAAAGTCTTTGGTCAAGGCTTTGGCAAGTATATATATATATATATATATATATATATATATATATATATATATATATATATATATATATATATATATATATATATGTATATATATATACAAGTCTTTGTACTATGAGAAGTGTTAAAATCGAGTGTCTTCTTTAGACACAATTCCCCCAGATTCTTAAAGATTCTCTTGAGATTCCCTTAAATTTTCAAAAATTATCTCAAGATTACTCTAGATTGCCCAAGATACTAGGTAGATTCTCCTAGATTTCATTAGATTCTATGAAGATTCCCTTGCAAGCACACCTAGTGTCAAATATTCTACTAGATCCTCTTGGATTTTCTCCTAGATTTTCTAAGATTGCACAAAGATTCCTCTATATTCTTAAGATTCTATAAAGATTCCCCTCAATTTTTTGAGAATTATCCCAAGATGCCCCTAGATTCCCCCAAGATTCTATGTAAATTCATTCAAAATTTCAAGGATTCATTCAAATTTCAAAGATTCCCCTATATTCTCAAAGATTTTATGAAGATTCCTTTGAATTCTCCAGAAATTCTCAAAGATTTTTCATGAGATTCCCATAGATTCCCTAGCTTTCAAAGGTTGTTTTGTGATTCACCTAGATTCCCCATGATTCTATGTAGATACTCTTCGATTTCTTTAGATTCTATGTGAAGATTCCTTTAGGTTCTCCAAAATTTCATCAAGATTCCCCGATTATTAAAGATTTTATGAAGATTCCTTTAGATCCTATGAAGTCCCTTTAGGATCTTCAAGATTCCATCAAGATTCTCCTAGATTCCCAAAGATTCTCTAAAGATTCACATAAATTCCCCAAGATTCTATGTAGATTCTCATAGACTCTCTAAGATCCTAAGAAGATTTCCATAGATGCTCAAATATTCTATGAAGATTCCTTCGATTCCCTTAGATCCTTTTCGAGATTCCCCTAGATTCCTAAAGATTGCCCCAAGATTCACCTAGATTCTCCACGCATTCTATGTAGATTATCTTGGATACCCTTAGATTCTATGAAGATTCCTCTAGGTTCTCAAAGATATAAATTGCACATCGACACGCACTCTAATTTGGCTTAAATGATAAAAGTTTTTAGAAAAAATGAGATAACTATTTCCAAACAACCGATTTAATGGTTTCCAAAACAGTTGAAGCATTGTTAATTTGATGAGATATTGCCCTCATTGAGCCATATTTGTTATCCAGAACATGTGCCATGTATTTGTTAACAAAGGGCAAGCATCTTGAATCAAAAACACAAGAATGCAAATTATATCTGCAAAGATATTCTAATATGCTCGTAGTATATTTTGGCACCATCATTCCATGTAAAAACACCGGGCATTTGAGGATAGACTTTCATGTTTCAACAAAATTCTACCATGACATCGCCAATATTTACTACGTTCAAACTTTTACCAACCTATAACAACCTTTTAGATCATACGTTATCTTGATTCCACCATTAGAATAAAGGTTGCATTCCAAACATAATTGCATGCCCCACATAACGACTAGGAGATTCTCGCTTTGTTGTCCACGTAACCATAAGGGGATTCTATGCTCTATGGACTAAAGCATAGGTAAAATATTCTATTTCTATTTTCCTTACGCTCACAAGTAAATACATGGTGCCGACTTTGCTTACATCATGAATTGCTTGAAGTTCACAAGTCTCGGAAAAGCTTTGTATGCCTCATTAGGCAAAAAGAGAAAATCAAATTCAAGCTCATGTTACCCCTAACTAAATTTTGTTCAAGCTGTTTCCATTTTAATGTCAAAGGACTCTAACAAATCACATTTACGCAATATATCAGAGCTCCAAAGAAATGCATATCCACATATGCATGCCCTAAACCGGATTAGAAGAAACATCCATTCTGAATCGTGTTACCGGAGCTTAAATTGGTAAGGAGAGGCTTGACAATGCAATTCTTGGCACTCTACTTCTAAGGAAACAATACATTTATAAGGCAATAACTCTCAATATTGAAGCAAAGTTAAAACAAAAAAATCTCTACATATATAGTTACAATGTTGAATACATGATGCCATAGAAGGAACAAACAGTTTGGGGTTGTAACTTTGATGCTTATCAACGAAAGATGGCAAAATGAAAATCATACATGCATGGATCATTGTGGCATGCAAATAAAATCTACATTTGTGATGCATGCCAATGGATGATTAAAAAAAAGAACCATCCTGGAGATACATTAAAAGCCTAAGTAGCTCGTTTAGTGGCTTGCCTTCCAATATAAGTGATCTCACAAGGTTGTTCAATTTTCGGATTTAAGAAACAAGTGGTGCCATATTTTGCAGCCAACCGCCTAAGGTATCACCCTCAATCACCCCAATACCTTATCCTTCCACAAAATTTGGCTTAAAATTTAAAAGCCTTGCTTTAAACACGGATCTGTAATAATAGTGGTACATTAAGTCTATTATCTAACATTAAGTCTCAAAGATTCCTCTATTGTCCCAATATGAACACCTCTATTGTCCCAATATGAACACAGAGCTATAAGATGGTAAGCCCATCCAAAATTGAAAAATGCAAACCAAGAGTTAAGAATCAAAAGTTCCTACCGCACCTATAACCGCTGTTGATTACCATTTATGATAAAAGAACCTTTGCCATTTTCGGCAAGAACCTTTGCCATTTTTGGCTAGAACCTTTTGCCACCTCTCTGCGGTTGAAACAGAGTTATTAGTACAATAGTTGCCTGTTTGACATAATAATATGGCAGCTTGTAATTTCACCTTAAGTTTATCTCAACATCAATCACATCTACAAACAGAGATCCGATTCGCTAGCCTTCTCTTCCATGCATGCATACATGAGCAAAGATATAACAAAAGCGGGGTTTATGCCCTTTCGAAAAGCATCTGGACAAATAGATCATATAGGCCTTATGCCAAATCCAGCTATTTGGCTATAGCTAGACTAGCAAGCAAATTTTAAAATGAACACAACATAAGCCTTACGATCCGCCAAAGAAGAGAGGAAGACTTGTTGGAGCCTAATATAGGCTCTTGTAGCCCTGATGCAAAGCCGAGATTCCAGAATAATTTAGAAGTTGTGGTTGCAAACTAGATGGCCATGGCATGCACTGATAAATGGGCCTCATGGGCCTCAGACAAAAAGGGCTTCCAATACAAATAACTTCAAATAACATTTTGTAATTCTGTCTTTTGAAACTAAGTGGTCCTAACATTTTGTAATTGTGATAGTGCTATCTTAGGACCCCCGGGCTTTTGCATCCCCTTTGGGCTCAGACAGAATTGTATCCAGAGAACCTTAGGACCCCCATCGGATATCCGTGATTTGAGGTAATTCAGTTCCCCGCATTCTTTTGTGGTCCGAAGTTTCAGATCTCCGCTGCATTTCTAGAGTTGTTGTAAGCTTTTGCAACGTTGAAAGTTAACCCCACTTTAGGAACCCCAAAGGGGGCATCCGTGATTCCAAGTAATCCGTGTTTTGGAGAGTTAATGGTTCCTGCATTCCGGTGGTCCGTGATTTTCAAATGCAACCGTTTAGGTTGAAAATCGATTTAGCTCGCAAATGCAAGTGCGTAAGACATTCAAATCATATACCTTGATTCGCAAAAAGATGCCGGATCTTCCTATCAGCTCTTATCGCATCGCCACTCTCGGATTAACCTTATAGGTCATAGTATAATTTTACACGCATAAAACCGCACTAAATTCTCTCACCTTGGCTAACATCGATGCAACCGTTGGAATAAATACCATATTATATTTTCCTTTACTCTGACATGGTGCTCTGCTTTTATTTTCAAGTATTTCCGGCGAGTCTGTGAATGTATATGAGACAAATAACAAAGATGTATAAGCTAATGTAGCTTGAGATCATAATATAGCTTAGATCTAAAAGTAAAATGCGGAAAAGAATGCAAGAATGGTTTTTCCCAAATTTTCGATGGGAATAATCAGATTAAGCATGTTAGAATTACATTTCCACACACCGGCTAAATGAAGAGGCTTAAAGGGTGTGCAACAAAAACAAAGCCCCCGGGTCAAAGGGTTCCAAAGAGCTAAACAAAGCCGCAAAAAGAAAAAACACAAAGGTTCATGGTAGGATTAAAAAGGAGAGAACAAGAATAAAGATAGACTTGTTAATTCCTTCAATATAGCCAAAGGAAACAGGGCTTACCATGGGATAATTCAAAATACTATGTGCATATGCAAAATTATGAATAAATCCTACGGATCTACATAATTCATTTTACCAAGCGCAACATCTATCGATATAATGGTCAATGGACAAACGGTAATCGCGGAAGGGTGGTTAAATGATTTAAGGAGCAGCCCAAAAACAGCAGAGATCAAGCTTGTTAGAGTAATATTGCCACCCATGGCTACATGAAGAGGTATCTGTGGTACAAAATGGAGGCAAATCCCAAAATCTAAGGGTTTCAAAAGCTAGACAATGCTGCAACAAGATATAAAACCATAGTTCATGGTGGGACATAAATAGCGTAAGAAAATTAATAGCACGACTTGTTAAATTCATCAATACAATAAAATGAACCAAAGCTTACCATGTAAAATTACAAAATTATACATGCATATGCCAAAAAATTATGACTAAACCCAAGGTCTAGAAGTTCCAAAGAGCTAAAAATGCTGCTCTTGTATCAAACAACGGTTCATGGTAGGGCATAACAAAGCAGAGCAAATTATCAGCATGAATTTGTTAACTTCATCACTACATCCAAAGGAACTAAGCTACAATGTGATAATACTAAATTATGCATATGCAAAATTATGACTAAGCCACTTCCGGATCTACACAATTCATTGCATTAAAACCTACATCTACTCAAAATCGGGGTGACATGAGACAACTCGAGGATAATAAATCATCAATGACATTAAGCATCCGTGGAGGCAAACAAAAACATAATGAGAAAACTAGAGTGCCAAGTCATCAAGGCAACACCGGATCCTAAATCGGGTAGACCCAAAATGTTAGTGATGTAATCCCATAGCGACAATTGTTGAGAGGCGAAAAATATGCCAAATCATAGACTAAAATTTGGAAAAATATAGGGATGTGTGGAGATTGGCATGGGAACAAAATTAAAAGCCAAAGGGTTATGAGTAGAACAAAGCAAATATCCCGAGTATTTATCCTCTGTGAGATCAAGGAACCTAAATTAATATGTATGATACAAACACTTTTTCATCGGGTCAATATCTAAGAAAGGCTATCACAAGCATTCAAGGCATAATTTAAGTCCTTGCCATCACCACTAAAAATATAAGGTTCAGTCCAAATTAACACCTACCCCGATCGAAACTTAAATAATAGCAAATTAACAAGTGAAGAGAGACTTGGAAAACCATAGATCATTACAATCATTGGGCATCGGTGAGGCAAAACATGGCTTGAGGAGAAAAATTAAAATGTAAGGTCATCGAAACTAACTCTTAACCCATCTCTTAGCCAAATCAAAGACTAAATTCACCAAATCAGCAATGTAAGACTAAGAATCTAGATAAAATAACATCCAACTATTAAATCATTAAAAGGAAAACCTGGTCCATAGCGGATAATAAAAGCCCGGGCTTGCGTAGATAGCCGCTCCGGATCCGGGAAGGAACAATGGGGCTTTTCATGCGCCTCCATTTACTCCCGCGAGAAGATTGTTCCAAAGCTTAAACCGACGTTCGAGCGAGAATTAACATAGCCTTATTACCACCGTCCCCATGCATTCCGAAAGTGCACAAAGGGCTGAAACGCAACAACTCAGACAAAATCAGATAACCTTTGTGAAGACCATAAATCTGCACATTTTCAAGAAGACCATAAGAAAAAAGGGGTCATGCTTTTTGACCGAAGTTCTAGAGGCCGATCAGCGGCCCGACCATGGCAAGCATCGAATATTAGAGCAAAAGATCGATTCTCCGAGTAAGCGTGGCATTGCTCAAATCCTTACCTGCTCTATCGTACCAAAGATCCAAGATCTCATAACATTAGCTACCCGAGCTCAAGCTTCAAGATCTCATACACAAGCGGATTGCGGATTAAAGCCGGATTATTTGGGATGCCATAGACAAAATGCATCCAGATCCCAAGGTCAGTCCGCCAAGATCTTTGGAGGGGAATTTGAAGCTCAAGATAAGTACGCATGTGGAGGAGAACTTGAAAAGAGCAAGACAAAGACTTGAATTAGAGAAGAAGAAGCTAGAGGTGTAGAGATATAATGAGAATCTTATAAAGTTGAAAAGATAAGGTGGAAAAAAGCTATTAGACATCTTGAGAAAGCATATGAAGAGGAGGTTGCCATTAATGAGGTGGAGCATGCAAAGCTTGTGGAGGAGGTTAAACAAATAAAATGCGTGAAATACTTCAAAAAGCCGCGTTGTTGGAGCCTGAGCAATGATTGCCGCAGCTGAGTCATACAACAGACCGCCGCCATATGTGGAGGTCTAATATAGTGCGTGGGGAGATAGCTCGCGCTCAACGTTTTCTTAAGTACCTTATAAATACTTATGTGGATCCCGCCTCCGTGGGTTCTAAACCAAGCTTTGACTCGAGATATTAGATTGCTTTTGCAAAGGCAAATCGTGCTTTGGATACCAAACCGCTTATTGAAGCATTGCGGGAAGCCTATGAAACTAGAGGGAAGGCAAGTAAAGGGCTAGTATATATAAGAGAAACAGACCTAACGGCATGATGCCGGTTCATCCACCCCGTGCTCTTTCTCACCATTGTGCCTTGGATGATGCTGCCCCTCATCATTTGTCTTTTGGATGACCAACCAAAATCATTATTAATGGCTGAACTTATAGCACAATCTTGCGCATTTGCTGAGAATCTGGATGGATCCCTAAGATCTCGTCTGTTTTGGTGGTGGCGCTGTTTGTCCGATCCTTATGGCTGTTTTGCTACCCTAGTAGAAGGGCAATGGGCAGAAAGATATTGCCAGAAGCCCTAATTAGAGAAGTCCCAGATGAGAGCCTGGATAACTGGAGCTTAGATTATAGTGCTGCTGCTCCTACATTAAGATAAGGAAAAATTAGTTAATGATGCAGCAAAATTGCAAGCAAAAAGCTCTAACTAAAAGTTCATGAGAGCACACAAGAAAAAGCATAGAACCACCTCGTTCAAAACTTGTTGCTCCAAATAACCCAGGGCAAATAGCATTAGTAAATTGCATCTTTTGCCAATAAATAAATACTTTACGAGAATGTCACGAAAAGCAGAAGCCTTACCTGCTATATTGTTGACAAAATCGCTGCATGATGCAAGCCACAGGAGCTTTCGCCGAGCCAACAAAATACAGACGCTGCCAAGAACTTGGACCTTTACAACCAGTTTTCTTCACAATCTCTAGTACATTATCAAATGGGCATGTAAACGCCTTGTCTCTAGTGGAAAAACCATCTGACAGTGAAATACAAATTAGATTTTAACCCAGCCACAAAATCAAGGTATCAAGAGTAGAATCTCCAAAAACAAGCAGAGCTTTTGGCTTCAGAATTTCTTGTGCCCCAAGGCGAAATCCACTTCCATTATTCATGGTAGACCGACCTCTGGACTGCAAGTTTGGACCTAACCAGAGCTAGCTGAACTATCTGCAATTGAAATATTTGTATAAAACAAACAAACACACATTGCAAGGCAAAGAACCTGGAAGAAAATGAGTCATGGCCAAGCCGACTTCATCTATCTGCAGAGAAAAGTTAGGATACAAAATGAAACACAGATGTGCAAGACAACGAACCCTAGCCATGCCGACTTGATCTATCTGCACGAAAAATCAAAATAGAAATAAAAACCAAGTGGTTTTCTTATGGTCCCGGAATATGGTAAAAGGGCAAGCCAAGCTGATCTATCTGCAAAAATGTGAGGATAGAAAATGAACGCATTTGCAGACAGGAATCTTGCGGCAAAGCAAAGATAATTTGCTATCATGATCCGGAAGCAGATGCATTCATTTGCGAGACAGAATCTTGTGTGCAAAGCGACATAATTTCAATTATCATCCTTTTCTCGAGTTCTACTTTTAATTTCGATTACGCCACGCGGACCTTTAAAACCCGAAGAAGAATCCAAAATACAAACCTTAAGCCTAAAAAATGGGTCAAATTTATGCCACCGAGTCTAAAAAAATGATGTAAAACAGGACCATTAGGCATGTGTTAAGCAAAATCCCATTTTGAAAGACGACCTTCATTTCACTTCGGTTGTGCACGGGAACAATAGAAGCTTCGCTTGTGCTCGCAATGATTTTATTTTACCGAAGCGAGCCAAAGGCACATCCTTGTGATGTCGAGGAAAACTCGCACCGAAAGTATTTTGCGTTAATTAGATTCTAATGGAGCGAAATGTTGAAACTAAACTCTAAAGTCGAGCTTCAAATCAATTACACGGGTTATACAGGGGATTCACAACGCGTCGTCGTCATATCCCGCCTCCGCCATAGCAGAACCACAAGCGGTAGGAACAGAGAACAGAGAAAAGTGGAAAATATCCTTTGGATGATTTTTAATTAATATGCATTGCCACCTCATGAAGGTGGACATTAAATTTCTTTCCCCATTAAATTTCCTTGACTTTTTTAAATCAAGGGAAGAGATTAGAAGCCCCAATTCAATGATCCGGATTAAAAGCCCCAATTCTATCACCTTCCTTGCAACTTCCTATCCAAAATTGATTGGCGAAGATTTGACCTTCCCTTTTAATCCAAGCTGACCCATATGAAAAGCCCCAAATAATTTTAATCGACCTGTCTAGATAAAATGCCCCAATTTCAAGGGCCAGTTAAAAGCCCCAAATAAGGGGGATGCTTGGGGTGTTACGAGGGGTACCGTCTGGGCCGTCCATCTCAGAGATGGGCCAGTACCGAGATCAATCTCTACACCATGTTGGTAGACCTCCAAATAATTGTATATATATAAGGATATATATGTATATATATATATATATATATATATATATATATATATATATATATATATATATATATATATATATATATATATATATATATATATATATATATATATATATATATATATGTATATATATATATATATATATGTATATATATATACAAGTCTTTGTACTATGAGGAGTGTATCAAGTCGACTGGTAGCTTGCTAAGAACTCAAAGTCAAGGTTGTACAAAGTCGACTAATTATTATAAAGGTTTTAAGTTAAAGTGAAATTCATAGTTATGGTGAACTCTCTGTCAACACCTAGTCAAAGGTTGCTGCGTCAATCTGTTACTTTACATCTTCTACTCTCTAGATCAAACCTATTACATGAATTTGACATGCAAGAAGCCTCCAAAGTCAAACCTCTAGTCAAACTCTCACCTAGAATGTCAGCCAAAGACCGATCAAAGACTACATAATGTTCAATTAGACACGATATTTATTCACAACAGGATATGCATTATGAAAGGTTCTGCAAAGTTAACCTTGCAAGGTTCTTTAATAGTCCCCTAGATTCTTTAGGATTCCCATAGATTCCTTGAATTCTCCTAGATCTGCTAAAGATCCCTTTAGATTCCTCAAAATTCCACAATGATTTGCCTAGATTCGACAAAGATTCCCTCCAATCTCCAAGGCCAAGTGAAGATTCCATTTGTTCTTCAAGATTTTGTTAAGATTCTCCTGAAGATCCTTTTAAATTCCCTAAGACTCCATATAAGTTCTCCTAGATACCTTTTATCCGTGATACACTTTGATGGCGAAGTTAAAAATTCTAATAGGTTTCTATGCATGTGAGTAAATGTATAAATATTGTTATAGATCTGAGGGTCTCAAAAAGAATGTCACAATAAATATAGATGCAGTTCATATGGTGTTCAGATCAAGCTCTAAATTTGGGACACGCATGGTGAATTTTAAAAGTTAGGACACAAGGGAATTTAATGTTTTAGATTGCACATGGCAAAGTTTGCGTAATTTATCTATGTCCGAAGTTTTGTTATTTTGAAAAACTTAAATATAAGGAAAAATTTCTCGGATAAGGAAAAAATTTTCGACATCTGGACAACTGTAGTAATATTCCCCAACATTTATGATACAATATTTTGCTAGATAGAGCATAGTCGTGAATGTGTTGCATGTTCAACATATAGAACCTAGCACTATGGCATTCCCTAAGAAAACCCTTGATAGAACCTAGCACTATGGCATTCCCTAAGAAAAAACCTTGGTTATGGTTAACCCACAATGTGGCGAAAGTGTCTTCACATGTTAAGCGTAGTAGGTATTGAAAGGCGAAAGTGTAAGCATTTGGGTATATGCAAATTCTCCACAAATCCAATCGCCCTCTTCATTCTTGGTGGACCTTTGCTATCGCAGTTGCCGAGGGGGTTTTCAAGAAATGGTCAATTTGCATTCCGAATTTGCAAGATTCAAGGTTTAAATGCAAAGATTGAAGACCTAAAGTAAATAAGTGGTAAATAATTGGAAACGTAAAACTCAAGAGGTGCCCGTTTGGATCCATTGATACAAAAAATCCCTCCACATCTTCTATATTGTAGGGGAATGACAAAAATCCCTCCACATCTTCTATATTGTAGGGGAATGAAGAAGGGAGCACGTCTAGAGATGCTTGTTTGAATCCACTATGCGAAAATCCCTCCACGTCTTCTATATTGTAGGGGAATGAAAAAGGGAGCTCTTTATCTGGAACAATGGCAGACGTGCTCTCGACTGTCGTCATTGCAGGGCCCTTTATCATTCCCCTATACATTTTCGTAAAGCCCTAATATATACGTAAACTTTATGCATTCTTTACCATGCCTAACATTTTGACATTAAACAATGTGGCACCATCAGAAGGTAACAACCTTTTATTAACCATTGCTATTATTGTTGGTTTTCGGGCATATGGAGAGTTGAAAAGGCTATTTTCAAAAAATCTAAATCATGCGTCCTTGATATTGTGATGAAGGAAAAGAAACCTGTCATCTTTACAAAGGGCAAAAGCCCTATTACTGTGGCTGCAATTACCGTGGCCACAAAACGCAAGTTGAAGGGCAAAATCTGTTGATTTGTCTATTGTCAATAGCCGCTTCCCAACTTCCTTGCAAATGGCCAGGCATGTTACTTGTACAGATGCAGCAGGTCTTTGGATGCAATAGAAAAGTTCCATTTAATGAATAACCAACCACTCAATATGATTTCGAATTTGGAGAGTGGCCTGCAATATGCTAAGCATATCAGGACTTCTTCAGCAGCAACACATATGCATAGATTATGGTGGCAGCGTGTTTGATAAGCGATGCTATACAGTGTTCAAGCAATTTGCTGATCCAGTAATATAGTGAATATGATTTTAAGGGCAAATTGGGGCGATTCTCGCCAGGAAAGATGAATAACCACAAGATACAAAGAAGATGCATGTGGCGGCAGGTGTGCACATTCTATCCTTTGTCAATTCCTTTGAATTCCTTTGTAAGAACCTCCATGAACGTAAAACAGGATTCTACAAGTGTAATTATAGAAGTTCATGGCTTCAGATTCTCATAGAGATGTGTGAATTTCTGAGGAGACTTTCCATATGAAACTCCCCGCTAGTGTCGCTTTTAGTTCCCGTGAATTGATCTCAACTTGCAAAAAATCTGATATTTACAACATTGTTGTTTATATCTTCCCAAAGATACTTGAATTTGCTTTCATAATCACGGCGATAATGCAATGAAATTAGATCGCGATCGGGCCCTTCTCGCAAGATACATAAATTAGTGGATAAAGAGTAAGTAGGGCTTCAAACCCCGTTTTGAAAACAAACCTCGTATTTCACCAATAGAAGCATGTAGTCGCCTGAAGTTCGGATGGCTTAACATGCATCAACTAGCGCGGAAAGCCCCCGGCCGCAATTCCCTTCAACTTCCCCGGTAAAAGAAGATCGAATATGCACAATGAACACATTGTTTTTCCTTAAAAATGTAAACCATATGAAGAGACAAAAAGTCTCTATGCATTTAATCGTAAATACCTTTTCAAGCCTCGCAAGTAAACAACCGTAAACCACGTAAAAGGTAGTCCAAAGTAAATGGTCTCGGGATACCGTGATACAAAGAAAACCATGGGTTAAATTAGAACTATTTACATCAAATAACTTGCCGCTTATAAATAAAGGTAAGACTCAAAAATTGCCAAGTCTCAAAATGAAAAATGAATAGTTACAAACGATACCTGATTTTTCATGCCGAACAGGGATTTTTACCGCCACGACAGTGTGCCTATGTTTTATTTTTTTTACAGATGGGTTTTGCCGTAGACCTAATTTCAAACTAACTTATCTCGTGGGGAGAACTCCGTTGTTATGGTAAGCCATGTTAACACATAACCGCATCCCGAAAGTAAAATAGTACGTTGGATATCAGTGCAAGAGTTCCTATTGTTTGGCATACATTCTAAGACCATATTCTGCTACTGGATACATCTGTCATTCACCGCAAAACTGCGGGAAGTATTTATTCATTCCATTTCGTGTTATAACAGAAGCAAGTGCATTTGAAAACATGGAAAGAGCCAACCCAGACTTTGTGATTCTTTGTTTCACGGAAATGCCATGGAGCACTGGTTTAAATACTCAAGTCCAGTAGGCTTCCAATCGCCATTGTACACAGTTTGCAAACAAATTTTAAAATGACAATGATATTTCGTCCAGACTCAGAAAAACTCATGCAGAACGTGTTTTTCTCTTGAAACGACAGAGGGATAAACAAAGATAGAGAAATGGTAAGATATTTACCTGCTGCTGCTGCTGCCAGTCCTACAAAGGAATAAGCTCCATTGAACACACAGAGAAAACTCCTGCCGAAAAAAGAAGGAAGGTTTAAATGGCAAAGCAAGTAAATACTTGGGGCAGTCTTCTACCTAAGGTCGGATTTGCAGAGGAAAGCCCACAACAACCTCGTTATCCCCCGGATCTTGAGTGGTTCGCTATGCCCTCACTGTACGTTTGGTGCAACCAAAGGACCCAAATCTAAAACCAATAAATATGCACAATACAGAAAACACAAGAAGAAACTGGCATGAAAATAAAACAGCAGATTGTGATGATGGACCTTGTTTTAGCAGCCACATACAGGAAAATGCAAGACATGCCCTTAAGCCAACCAAAAGGATCTGAGCCTCCTACAAACTGCAAAATAGTTCTGCTTGCAATAAGAACTATTGTGATGCGGACAACTTGGCCAAAATACCGCAGAACACAAATCTTTTTTTACTCGCCAAGATCAAAAGTGAAGCTTGTTCCGCCATTAGCAATAACAAAATTAACCTTCACACCTGTTTTCAAATTAGACTCAGAGTAATCCACTCGTAGCCAACTACCAAGGATAACCTGTAGCTTTCTACCCCGCCGATCCGCTTAGGAAAACGACCGCCAAGAGAGAGAAGAAGAACATCATAAGAAACATATCAAAATCTCGTGAGAAAAAGCTTGAAGCAAGACCTCCAACACAACGCTTTGACGTGAAAAGCTTTTACCTTTAAAGAAGAAGCTTGAACGATCTCACAAAAATTTCAAGGATTCTTAGTGAAACTCTTTACACAATGGAATAAACTCTTACATCGGCCATTCATCCCCATCGAGTAAAGGGAAAACCCAAATCTGAAGCACAATGCAGCAATCTAGATAAAATCCCACTTTACAAAAGCCATTTTTATGCGTAACACTTACATTGGTGGTTCTAGGAGGACTCAATCGATCAGACAGGCCAAGGGTCGTTACATTCTTGCGCAGAGATGCTCCAGCTCCTCGTAAAACCCAACCGCCTAGCCCAAGCAAAGATTGAATGCACAGTCGAAAAGCAAAAAGGATTATTATGTGAAACTTACCCAAGCAAAGATCGCAGGAAGCGAAGCATGGAGCACAAATGAAGACCGCTTTCAAGGAAATAGTCCATCTCTCGCAGCTTGCCCAATATTGAAGCGGGTGATCGATGCATTGCAAGTCAAGGGATTTGGCGATGAACTCCGAACGCTTCTTCCACAAACGAAAGAAAAAAAAAGTAACTAAAGAACCCCAACAAAATATATGAGCCTTGACTTTTGCTACTGCTGACCTCAAAATGCACAGCTCAAAGTGCCTTGAAGCAAAGGCGGAATGCCGAAGATGCAATTTCGGCAGATAGACGGTGCATTGCCACCGTAAATGTGTTAGCAAAAAATGTGCATTGCCACCTCATCATTAGCTTATGGGACACGAAAATTTGGCACGCCACCATTAAAACCTTTGGGATAAATTAGGGAAACAACGTATAACATGTCGCCACTTCTTAGGATAGCATTAATTTCATAGACCTTTGTATGAACGGCCAAGATCAAACTCCTAAATCCAAGGGCCTAGATCAAAAGCCCCAAATAAGGGGCCATTTATGGTGGCATTTAGTATCATTAATTTTTTTATGGATGGCCTAGATCAAATCCCTAAATCCGATGGTCCAGACTAAAAGCCCCAAATTAGGGGGGTGCTTGGGGTGGTTTGGCATGTTTTCATCTCAACCGTTGATCTCAAAAAATGGACGGCTGCGACGGCGACACCAAAATCTCTACTTATAAGGAGGTGCTTATATAATTGTATATATATAACTGATATATATGTATATATATATACAAGAATTTAATACGTCCTACGGTGCATGTTCTTACGGAGCAAGTTCCAATTTTAGCATGTTTAGAAGGTTCTATGTTCTAGAACCCCCACCCAAAAACCAGAATGCTTATTCTCATCTGGATAGCTTCTTTATATACTGAACCCCCACCCAAAAACCAGAATGCTTATTCTCATCTGGATAGCTTCTTTATATACTGAAAAAGAGGCTATTTTTTTGCATCTATGCATGTGGGATATATGTGCAAACCCTAAATTCTAGAATAGTTTTTTCTAGAATAAGGTTCAAATTTCGTAACTTTTTTTTATTGTTCTAGAAGGTTCTATATTCTAGAATAGGTTCTTGTACAATAAGGTTCAAATTTCGTAACTTTTTTTTTTTACTTTTTACAAAATTTTACAACTTCTTTTTTATTGTTCTAGAAGGTTCTATGTTCCAGAACCCCCCCTGAACTTTCCAGTACATTCCATAATTTTTGGAACATCCTAGATCTTCCTAGAGCATTCTAGAACTCCAATCTAGAATTTTCTAGCCAAAAACCAGAATGCTTATTCCCATCTGGATGGCCTCTTTATATACTGAAAAAAGGCTCTTTTTTGCATCTATGCATGTGGGATATATGTGCAAACCCTAAATTCTAGAACCATCCTAGATATTCTAGAATTATTAGGGTTGGAGGTAACCTTAACAAGAAAAAAGCACACTTATATTCCTAAATGGAAGTGTGGAAAGTTGGTTAAGGGGTTCCCCCCAAACCCCCCTTGTGGGGGTGAAGGGGTCAGGGGTTCAATTCCCTCCTAACGCAAAAAAATTTTGGGTAAAAGTTGGGAGATCCCCAAACAAATGGACTGGTCGAGATGGGCCGAGGAGGGCCGCCAGGAAACTTCTAGAAGCCACCAGATCCGACGGACGAGATTGCAAGGGAGTAAACCGACGGCCAAGATCTGAGGGGGGTGAATATAAAGAAGCTTCCGGAAGCCACTCCTAATAATTATATATATATACTGATATATACTGATATACTGATATATATATATATAATATATATATATATATACAAGTTTTTGTACTATCAAATGGTCTATCAACTGTGGTTTATAAACATCTGGGCATAAAATTCGAGTTATGAATAGAGTGTGAAAGTTCTCTAACGTAGAAAGTTTCCTAAATGATAGATTTTTTTTATCAATCAAAACCCTTAAACCATCAAAATGGTTTAGAGGTGTATTGCGTGCAAAATGGCTTGTTGTCCCTCAAATTTGGTAGCAAGAATATTAGCTGTTCCTAGCAATCGTCTCCAACAGTCCTAGACATTTGAAGAAAGGTGACAATTTTATCGAGTCTTATGAAGATTTCATGTAAATTTTGGCGTTCCTTCTATGTGCAGTTATAATGTACACAGAAATCCACTAACTTATTGTTGTCATGGGGTGAATTCATTAGTGTATTTAATCCACATCCTATTTGAGATTTTGCTTTCTCAATTACCTCAATTGTCTTATCTTACAAAAGGGAGTATGTTCAATCACCATCTTGGAGATTCCACTAAACACTAATTATGTCATGCCTTAGCCAGTTAGAAGATCCTTTTGAACTCTACATGGCCAATAACCCTATACTTTTGTCCCAAAGAAAAATATGGCCACGTTGCAATTGATTTTTAAGTAGCCCATTTCTGTATGGAAAATATTCTTGGTTTCTTCCTCCAAAAATAAAATAAAATTTATTGTATATGACTAATAGCAAACGTTCTCAAATGAGTATGTGGAAGGCTTAACAGTGAATATCTTTGAAGGAATACCTCTAAGCCTGGCAAAGAAATAAGTGATATATATCTTTGTGAGAGTATAGTCAGACAAAGTTTTGAAATTACCATATATTAACCCATTTCTCTTATTAGCAAATTCCTCCACTTTATAATGTTAAGAACATCTACACTAGAAAATAATATCGCTATTAGTTTTTAAACCATTTAATCATTACATTTTTTAAACCACTTATCTGGCACCAAATTCATTCAGATGCTTGACAAATAATGCTTGATTTAAAAGGCTTAATTTATCCTTTTTTTTCTTTGTTTTTTCCCATGAAGATGGATTGTGAGTGTTTTATGTGGATTGTTATGCTACGTCGAGTTGAGAAATGAAAGAATAAGAATTGCGAGTGGTCATATTATGAGCTAAGAATCTAAACAAGTAATAAAATTTTACTACCACCAAATAAATTATGAAAATGTGTTTATTTTGACACGCAATAAAAAGTCACATTTTGTTGAAGCCTTGAGCAAAATGATATAGGATTCAGCATCTCTTTCGACATCTTGTAGTCTTGCTAAATACAATTGCTTAGCACAAAGGACATCCAAGCACATTCTGGTGGACTTGTTAAATACAATCGCTTGGCATAAAAGACATCTAGACACATTTTACTACATGTGGGAGAACAGAAGTATCAGGCAGTGGCAAGGCCTAAATACGCTACTTAAAGGTTTCTAACGGATACTGCTCCTCATGAATCTGACTTTTCACATAAACATGCAACAAGTATATACAACAGTTAAAAGTCTACCATAGAAATGGTATTTTGATGTTTATTTCTAAGTGCAAGCCCACGTATATTATATTATCAACTTTCAGTTGCATGTCAAAAAATAGAGTCTATCTGCACATTAAACGGACAATGAAACAACCTACATGAATGATGTAGAGTACTTAAGTGCTCACTAGAACTTGTGGCAATAGCCATGCAGCCAGAAAGCGAAGCAAATTTGTCCAACTTCAATAAATATTCAGACTTGTTTAAATTTACTATAAACGTATGACATGTGTCATGAATTCCTTCTTCAGTGGCACTATCTTCTGGAGGCCCACCAATTCGAGAAGCTATCGTGCTCAAGGGCTACTAATATTTGATAGGTCTTCTATGGCATCGTCTGCAGATAAGGCCATTTTCTTTGGTATTTTGAATTGGAAAAACAGTGGTAAAAAAGAGAACAAACAACATCTGCATTTACACCTGATGCAACATGTACATTTTTATGTAAAAAGCATCTATAAAATATTCCTCATTGCAAGTTAAAACGGAGACGCTACATGCATGCACATGCTGCTAACATTCACCATGTTTGCTTGGCTTTTGCAGTATGATATAGACAACTATAGCTTGAAATTGGTGTTGATCTGGCAAAATACATGAGGGCCCCAAGAACTCTCATCCAATCTAGCAAACTCTTTCAAAGGTATGGCTGTTCAAGACTGTGTAAATTTGTATGAAGTAAAGACACCGGCAGCAACAAATAGAACATCTGTATGGGAACTCCACTACGCATCTACTCAAAAAAGCAAGGCAAAGCAAGAGGGCCCTAAATCTCCAGATCAAGCACACGCTCTAATTGTGGCACACAATCTGCACATGCCTTGTTGAAACACAGTTCTCATGTAGCGCCTTCCAATAGCCCTTATAGTGCGAAATTGAACTAGACAAATTGGCATTCCTCATGTGGCATGACCCGTTTAATATTTTCTCCTTGCACATTCTACATTAATTCTGCAGAATCTTCTCGAACTACTAAGTAAACACATAAACAGAAACTACTATGCTAATAATGAGTAATTAAAGCACGATGAAGAGTGTCCTGACCTGGACACACTAAGGTAACCCTGAGCTTGATGTTATATATGCAGGATGGCATTTATGCCAGAGCTGGTTGTGCCATAAATCAAAGAAAAAAACATCCAACATGGAAGGACTCACCTGAAGACAAAGCACCAAAAGTGTACCAGAAGTGGAACTAAGCGAACCTGGGCAAAACAAAATGTCCAATATCATGTTAAAAATTATATTTGTTGCCAGATGAAGGTGGAGGTAAACTACATTCTTTTACATTCTGCAGATTCTAGATGTGAACAACAGGAAGTAGTCATCTTTTGTAAACGTACATAGCAAGGTCAACCAATTAGTCTCACCAATGCGCAGTTATCTGGGCAGTTAACTGTTAGTAAATCAAATAGCTCCTGATTGGAGCTATACATGAAATATTTGAGCAGACAAATATCATGAGAACGGCATCCACCAAATAAATCTGGTTATGGTTCTATGACAACATACCCATAACTCTTTGATTTAAAGCCCATTTGCTTACAGAAATCATGAACTACTGTCCGGTCATGGTTGCTTAATCCGGCTTCAAATGTCATCTCTGCAAATGATCAATTGCTGTAAATGTAAGAGTAATGCCAATATGCTGTTGCAATCAGAATCTAGTCTATGGTGTTGACAGAAATTTCATTGAAATAACCTGTTCAGTATTTTCTCTTCTCCATGTAAATGAAACAAATAAGAAATGTCGTTACATTCTTCAGGACTATCACGGACAGAATTTTTGAAGCCTCTCCATCAGGTCGATGCGATCGGCCTCAGAAACGGGGCGCAAGCCTGGAGCCATTCCACCTCGGCCCCAATCTATAAAAGGGATATGTATAGACCTGTGCATTGCATATGAAACAAACGAAGAGGGATTAAAGGGAGGATCAATTACAAAGCAAATGAAGAAAATGAAAATGGAAGATCAAATATGAACTTACAAAGATGATCCAAGGGAAAAGATGTTGCCAACTGTGTGCTGTTGATCAACGCATCTGCCTTCACCATTTGCTAAAAATCCGCTGCTTCCTGCATATTTTTTACAGCTCTAAGATGATCAGGAAGAGATAAGATCAGCGGGAAGACAACTCCAGAAATTTTATAGGCAGTGGCATGCATATGTAAGTTCGTTGAGACCTCAATCCACAACAAGGCCTTGGATATCTTGCAAGTCCGGCCTGAGATAAGAATGGTGGCTTTAAAGCCCCCGCTTAATCAGAGAACCCTTAGTGAGCAATACGTTTCCACCTTCACAAAATCGAACGATTAACTGTTAGTAAATCAAATAGGTCCTGATTGGAGCTATACATGAAATATTTGAGCAGACAAACTCTTGTCTTCTAGCAAATGTATCAGTGGGCTTAAGGGCGTCAACGGAAATGCTTCTTGCTCCCCAGGGTAATAAAAGCGGGCTAATGCCTCTAATAGAAGACAAAGAAGCGGGCAACATAGCCGAATCCGTTACCTGGAGATAAGAGGCAGAGCTTGCTTTGGAAAAAGAATGAATACGACGATATGCCCTCCGCTGCTGCTGCAAACGGCGAGCTATGGATCTGGCAACAGAAACTACTGCCTGCTCCATGGATTTGAACCGCAAAGAAACCAGATTCTAGATCTGATACAAAAAATTCGCAGCACCGGATCAATGCGCCCTTGTTTGGAATCCGAGCGCAGGCTGATCCGTCGATCCAATCCTGGATTGGAATGAATAAAACCAACCCGGTTCCAGAATTTTCGATATGGTTTCTCCTAATGCCTTTAGCCACGTCTTCAAAGCTTTTGAGATGCCACCTCATCAAGTGGTATAGATATTTTGTGGAAATAAGGAAGCATCTTCCTTGTAGAAGGCTTGTAGAAGGCTAAGATTGACGCTATTCATAGGCCCCATGGTCTGAATAAAAGCCCCAATTAAGGGTGCTGCTATCTATCTATCTATCTATCTTTAAGGGTCATTAATTTCTGCTGCCACCTCATTGAATAGCATTTATTGCATTTAATATATGTGGCTAAATCTTAGCCATTGATCCAGCACATTCAACGGTCTAGATCAAAAGCCCCAATTAAGGGGGCTGCTGGGCTTGATTGACGTGGCTTTGTGTGGGCCATCGATCTTAAAGAACGGTCAAGAAGGCGACACCACACTGTAAGGGGGGTGCTTGTGATGAATTGAGGTGGTTTTCGGCCAGACCGTCGATCTCAAATGCAGACCGTCGAAATGGCGACACCTCGGCGTCTATGTATAAGGGGGCAGCTTATATAATTGTATATATATAACAGATATACTTTCCTTTGCCTAGGGTCTAATCTAGCCAAGTCCATACTCGTAACTTGGTCACTTAACCGAAGCTAGAGAAATTCTGTCCTGGCACTACCCAGGCCCTAAACCAAATGAGTCCAACAAGAATACTAAATAATCAATATTAGATGAAACGTTCATTACTTTCACATTCAAGGGCTACCTAGTAGAGGGCTGATTTCTCAAGCCCCAAAACTATGTGTCCTTAATGAAAATCACATAAGCGATTCTTAAGCATATCTCAACACTTAACATTTAGGGATATTTAGTCGAGGGCTGATTTCTCAAGCCCCAAAACTATGCATCCTTAATGAAAAGTAGTTGAGACAAATTCTAAAGCATACGTACAAAGTAGAGAGCAAATTGCAAAGTAGACTTTTCTTGAAAGTGTATAGTATAAACAATAACTTGTAAAACGATAGCATACATCTGGTTACATTTTTTCAGTAATTCCATAACCTTCCATGTTAACGCCAACCCGGTAGCAAAAAGCAGACAATTGGAGGAGAGAACCCGTACTGCTTGACCAATCATGCAAGCGTTAGCGATAATCCCCAGACGATAAGGGCCAAAAGGTACATTGGGTCTCTCAGTTTATGACTGATCACCAATTGTATCCTTTTGCCCTGGGAAAACACTAACAACAAAGAGAAATAGAATTATAACTTGAGAATTTTCCAAATCCAAATAGTTGCAGTAGGATTTGCCATACATCACTACCACCCCAATTCTGGGACCACACCTAAAAACAACAGTAACAAAAAGACCACATGTCGTTGTTCCAAAAAATCTACATGTGGTTATGTGGAGGTGTGGTTTATTAAGGAGGCGGTGTAGTTTTTTTTATGGAGCTATATTTTTTTTTTTTTTTAAAGGTGTGGTCTTTTTTTGAGGTGTCGTTTTTTTAAAAGAAGTGTTGCTTATTTTTTTGAGAGGGTGTTGTTTTTAAGAAGGTGTTGTTTTTTGAGGTGTAGTTTATAACTAGGTGTAGTTTTTAAGTGGTCGTTTTTTATGGAAGTATAGTTTTTTGAAGTGTGGTTTATAAGGAGGTATAGTTTTTAAGTGGTTGTTTTTTAAGGAAGTATAGTTTTCTGAAGTGGTGTGATTTTTTGAATAGGAGGTGTTGTTTTTGAGGTGTCGTTTATAAGTGGGTGTAGTTTTTAAATAAATTGTTTTTTTAAAGAAGTATGGTTTTGAAGTGTGGTTTATAAGAGGGTGTAGTTTTAAGTGGGCTTTTTAAGGAAGTATGGTTTTGAAGTGGTATGATTTTTTAATCGAGGTGTTGTTTTTTGAGGTGTCGTTTATAAGTGGGTGTAGTTTTTAAATAGTTGTTTTTAAAGAAGTATGGTTTTTGAAGTGTGGTTTTATAAGCGGGTGTAGTTTTAAGTGGTCGCATTTTTTTTAATGAAGTATGGTTTTCCGAAGTGGTGTAGTTTATAACTAGATGTAGTGTTTAAGAAGCTATTTTAAGGAAATATGATTTTTTTGTATGGTTTATACAACTAGGTATAGTTTTACGTAGCTATTTTTAAAGTAAGTATGGTTTTTTTGAGGTGTGGTTTTTAAGTAGGTGTAGTTTTTAAGTGGTGTTTTTACAGTGTGGTTTTCCTCTGGTGGCGTAGTTTTTACGCAGCCTATTTTTAAGGAAGTATGGTTTTTGAGGCTATTTCTTTAAGCAAAGCACCACCACCGGAATATTGTTTGTTGCTCAACTTTGGGAATGTATTGTATTGTTTTACATTCGTGAAAAATAACTTCAATGGTTAGATCCAACCACTACAAGAGAATGAGCATTTTTTGTCGAAAAATCGCCGACCGTTTAGAGAGATTTTTGCCCGATATACTGGTCGATTTAACGCATCGACGATTACTATTTTGATGCTTTTCCCGACGATACTACATCGGACATATCGCCACATAAATCGTCGTAAGCCTTCATCGTTGCCGGCCGAATTTGCGTCGAATTTCGCGTCGGGCCAGCCACGTCGAATTTTGCATCGAATTTGGCGTAAAAGCGTCGAATTTGCGTCCGGAATAATCGCCGAAAAATGCGCCGATATAACGCCGATATATCATCGATTTTTGCGTCGGACTATTCGCCGATGATGTTGCATCGGACTAATCGCCGATGGTGCTTTTCGGGCGCTTATTACAATTTTAGTTATAACATTTGATTGAATAGTATATTTTAGATGAAATTTGATGTTTCACAAAGCTCCTCGACCGCCTAATGATGTATTATTTAATTAAGCTTGATTTAGTTCGGAGGGAGGGGGAATTAATTTCCATCCCTAGCTAGTATTGTCCTTTATTGGTCCGCCGATGGGGCACATTCTCTGAGAATATGTTGGTTGGCAAGATTCGGCACCGGTGATTGAGTCGCAAGATGGGGTCAAATTGACCCCATTAAATAGGAACGCCACAACACCATGGCTTCATCAAGTATACAACACGGAGCATGTACATACAAAGAGCGTAAAAGCGGGCATAACTCAAACACAACATCCCAGAAAAACGAGAGGCCTGATTGATTTCTTCAACGGGCCTCAAATAGAACAAAGTTGACGACACAAAATAAGAGTTGGCTTACCGGTTCAAGCGTCAAACGCTTTTGAATGCCAATTTCTCTTTCTCTCTGGGCGCGCAGATGGGGTTTACCTGGTGTTTAAATGGGTTATGGGAAATACTCCAATTGTTATACATACTCTAATATGCTAATGGAAGGAAGCTAAACGGGATCAAACTCAAATGGTCCTGTTTTTGATGAAGGCAAGCTCTCATATAGATTCTGCATTTTCCTTGCAAAGTTAGCATCTTCTTTCTTCAGAAGCCAATCTGAACACAAAAAAGCAAAGCATGCAGGTTTGCCAAACTTCCTTTGGGAAGAAGCAGTAAAGACTGCTGTGCTAGTGCAAAATGCATTGCCAACCAAAAGTCCGGAAGGTATGTGCCCGTAATTTTATGGTCAGAGGAAGTATGCCTAACTTTGAAAATTATAAAGCATATGGTCACCGGGATATACTCATATTCCCAAGAAAAATAGATTAAAATTAGATAACGTGATGCATCATAACCTATTTGGTAGGATATGATGAGCATTCGAAAGGTTCTGAGAATGTACAATCGAGAAAAGAAGAAACATCATAGTGAGCAGAGATGTGACTTTTGTAGAAGAAGAATTATCTGGTGCCAAGGTCTATAAGCAAAGTGGAGATTAAGTAAAAAATAGTAGAGCCCTGCAATACAAATGTAAATGATATGGCAGATTTGGATGACAAGGTGGATAAGAATGCACAAAGCTTGGAAACAAATCTTAAAGATGCATGCAATGATGAGGAAATTGACAATGTTGAAGACAATAACAATAATCCAGAAAATCATGAAATTGTGGAGCATGAAATGGAAAAACAGAAAAGGAGGTCTGAAGGTGAAAGATTAATGGAAGATGCAAACTTTGACACCAGACTTTATGGCAGAAAAGAAAATGGCAGGAGTTCTAGGTTGCAGTTACATGAGAAGGATCCTGAAGCACTCATAATTATGCAGACGGGTGTTCCTGAAACCTTTGATGAAGCTGTGAACAACATAGAGGCAAATAGATGGAGGAAAGCCATGAATGAAGAGATTAATTCCTTTAACAGGACATCTACCTATGAATTAGTTGACTTGCCTATGGATTTGGGTTCAGGTATTCAGTTATCGAGTGTTTCTTGCTTTGCTACAGGTAACAACAGAGCTTAAGCATTAGTCCTGTTTATATTGCAGGTTACACACAGGTTTTTTGCTGGGCAACTGGGCAAGATCTCTTCTAGTGATTTCACTGATTACATAAGGTAAAATAGCATTCATAAGTTATTCAATCAAAATGACCATGACAGTGTCTGCCTGCAAACAAAATCCCTGCAATAGCTCAGTCATGGTCTCTTCGCTTAGAATTCCCTTTTGATTTCTGTCCGCTTTGAGTTCTCTTCGCTCAGAGTTCCTTTTCCTATTACGAAACAAGAAGACACAACATCCGGATGAACCTTCCAAACCTGCACCACCACATCATCCTGAGGGACTATAGGTATGTGTAGCGGAATACTCCCCGCCACTTGTTCCCAGATAGCCCGGTCACTGCCCCTCAGGCGAAAGCGAGCTCGAAAGAACTCCCACGAAGCTAACTGACCACCCCAATACCAATCCTTCAAGGTTGCCAATGGAGGTTTTGACAAACATGCCACGCGGGCTCCAACATCTAGGCTCCAACATGCCACCTAGGCTCTAACATGCCAAGGTGGCTCAAACATGCCACGCGGGCTCCAACATGCCACCTAGGCTTCAACATGCCAAGGTGGCTCAATCATGCCATCCAGACTCAAACATGCCAAGGTGGCTCAAGCATGCCACGCGGGCTCCAACATGCCAGCTAGGCTCAAACATGTCAAGGTGGCTCAAACATGCCACGCGGGCTCCAACATGCCAAGGTGGCTCAAACATGCCACGTGGGCTCCCAACATGCCACCTAGGCTCCAACATGCCAAGGTGGTACAAACATGCCACCTAGGCTCTGAAATGCCACCAGGCTCCAACATGCCAAGGTGGCTCAAACATGCCACCCAGGCTCCAACATGCCCTCCCTCTCTCCCTCCCTCCCTCCCTCCCTCCCTCCCTCCCTCTCTCTATGTCTCTCTCTGACTGGCTCTAATAGAAGCGTTGGCACCTTCCCCAAGTCAAACAAGGCCAGGACTTTTGCGGGTTGCCTCTTTCACCGGAGGGGAGAGACTGGACCCGTGAGACGGACTTTAAACGTTGCCGAGGTAGCCTTCTCAGGCAGCGCTCCTCCGGGAGGCCCTTTGCCAATGCCCCCCCTCCCGGAGCTCGGTTTCCCTATCCGACTGTTGAATCCTCCGTTCAAGTATAAAATCCAAGATCGGTCCGGAAGAACTTATCAACCCGCGAAGCAAATGTGCTACATTGGCTCAATCATGCCATATAGGCTCAGACATGCCACCTAGGCTCAAGCATTGCCCCTAGATCAAACATGCCCTAGGCTCAAACATGCCACATAGGCTCAAATTTTCCACCTAGGCTCAAACATGCCCCGTGGCTCAAACATGCCAGTTGGGTCATAAAAATGCTCTTTCAGATGATGTATTATCTAGGCTCAAATATGCCGCTAGGCTAAAACATGCCACATTGGCTCAAACATGACACGTGGCTCGAACATGCCACCTTGGCGCAAACATGCCTTATAGGCTCAAACGTGACATGTGGCTGGAACATGCCCCTAGGCTCAAACTTGACACGTGGCTCAAGCATGCCACATAGACCCAAACATGAAATTGGCTCAAACATGTCACTAGGGATGCATCAAATAACAAGGGTCAGTCTCCTTAATTTCCGGTTGAATTTTTTTTTTTCGTTCCGAGTTTTCACTTGCCGGCAAAATATCTGGTAGGAATTTTGGAGTTTCTATACAAGATCTGGCAAATACTCATTAGCTTCTGGTGTCTCATGACATACAACGGCAAATTTCTAGATAGAAGTACTGCGGTTTTTTAAGCATGGCCACTAAAGTCATAAAATTGCATGATTTGTTTTAAGGATGAAATATGGTTTGGTATGATGATTTCAATTGGAAAAGGGATCTTTAGTTTCTTTGAGTCTATTGAAGTCCTGTTGGTGTTTGTCGGGTTTCCTTTTTGCATGATGGATTATTGTGTTCAAGTAAATATGAGCGACTTTCATATGGTGAATTATTGGACTCAAGTAAATATGAGCGACACGGAATGAGAATGGAATTATACTTCTAACAAAAATACACGTTCCCAACTAAAATCGTGATTGCATGTGGCCACAACATCCGGCCACAAACACTACAACGTGCTTTCTAATCAAGAAATCGAGTCGCCCAGCTCGTTTTTTCCAGCCTTTTTTTCCGTTGTTCCTTGCTGATCCTTTCAGATGTTCTCTTTCAGTTTATATACGCGTGATTCTTATCCGCCTAGATGTTTGTATGTTGCTTCGGCTGGATTTGAGCTTTTTGTAGCTCAGTCTGTTCCCATCTTCGTCTTCGTGATAACAAGATGATTCGGGAGTAATCCAACAGCAAAGATTCAGTGGTAAATCCAAAGAACCAAGGACCCAAGCTGAGAAAAGATTCCAGGGCATAGTGTTTGCAAAAGAATTTTATTTTTTGTGCTTTGCCTTCCTC
This sequence comes from Isoetes taiwanensis, assembly GCA_021234155.1. Taxonomy (NCBI): domain Eukaryota; kingdom Viridiplantae; phylum Streptophyta; class Lycopodiopsida; order Isoetales; family Isoetaceae; genus Isoetes; species Isoetes taiwanensis. The sequence continues at coordinate 163,503 of JAJEKV010000061.1, forward strand.
CATTGTTTCTGCCTATCTAATCAAGAATGTTTTTCTTTTTTTAGGTTCTGTGGTCAAGATGAACCAATATTCTGCATGCTCTGCCCGCAAATTTATGTTCATAGTCTGAACTCGTCAAGCTTCAAGTCTACAAAACTGTTGTGATTCTAAACGGCCTCGAAATATAGGCTTTACCACTATTCTTACTTCCAATGATGAAAATGTTGTAACCACTATTCTTACTTCCAACGATGAAAATGGTTTACAACATGAAAATGGTTTACAACAGATAATAGATTTGTTGATTAAACAGGGGCTTGGCTTAAACATGGGATTTTGCTGCTTGGCTTCTTCAAGAATATAGCAATTTTTGCTGCCTTGTTTAAATCTTGTTTAGAATGATTGTATTTCCAAATTTGTTTCATGATTAATGGTAGCAAGCAAAAGGTTTTTTTGAGAATATTTTTGTTCGATTGTGAATTGTAGCGCAATCTAAAAAATAAAGGTATATATTTTCCAATGGTTTCTAGATCTTTAATTCAAAACCACGTCTTTGTTTTAAAAACAAACAAAAATAACACTTGCATATTTTTCAATTCAAAACCATGTCTTTTTGTTCACAAAATAACACTTGAAAGCGCCTATTTAACCACATGTTGATTTTATATAAACCTATATATCGAAATTCTTCTTCATGAGAAAAAAAAAAAACTTGAAAACAATGTGTATTTTTAAAACCACATATCATTTTTCTAAGAAAACAACACTTAGAAACAACATAGGTAAAAAAACATATCATTTTTTTTAAGAAAACAACAACTAGAAAGAATATAATAAAAAAAAAACTACATTTTTTTTTAAAAAGCACCTGTCATTTTGTTAAGAAAACAACACTTAGAAACAACAGAGTTAAAAAAAAACCACATTCTTCTTAAAAAACACATATCATTTTATTAAGAAAACAACGCTTAGAAACAACATAGTTTACAAAAAACCACATTCTTCTTAGAAAACACATATCACTTTTTTAAGAAAACAACATTTAGAAACAACATAGTTAAAAGAAAAAACAAAGAAACTACGTGTAGTTTCTAGCAAAATCGGACAAAATTCTATACGTAGTTTTTTAGTGTTTTTTTCATACAAAACAATAGTTAAAAACTACATGTGGACCTTTTAGGTTTTACTAAGAACCACATGTCTATTTTAGAAAAAGCAACTCTTGAAAACCACATTTACTTCTAAAAAACAACATGTAGATATACGTGTAATTCCTACGTGTAGATAATTTCGACAAAACTCGTGTAGACTTTTAACAAAAAAAAACTACATGTATAAAATTTTTTTTTTAAAAACTACACGTCATTTCTAGCAAATCCGGACAAAAAACAACACGTAGTTTTTTGGTGTTGTTTTTTTGCAAAAAAGACACTGAAAAACAACATGTGGACCCAGTTTTGGGGTGGTAGTGCATTAATCAAATTTATAAGTTATGCACTCCCAGATATAGACCTGGTACATCAAGCTTGTAATAATTTCTAACTTGAACCTAAGCCTAGAAACTCAATAAAGAAAACGCATATTGCTTATGCATTCCTCTTTGTATCACAAGTACAATTTCTGCATGACCATATGAATGCACTAATGCACCAAGATACCCTGAATAGGCTCATATGCGGCCCATGCAAATAGCAAAAGCCTTCATACTAGCAAGGCTGGTTCAAAACAAAGTAAAAATATTGACTCGGACCTTTAAAGTGTGTCGCCATATTATCGGGGCTGCAAGTTGGCATTCTTGGTGGATTTTTTATCCTTATATCTCAATAATTTCTAGCCATGTTCTAAGTGACATGGTGAGTCCGTTAGTCCGGTAATTGCAAACATATCTATATGTCTTTGGTATATGCCTTGAAACAAAGCTGAAAAATAAGGCAAAACCGGTTATAATATTGTTTGCAACACGAAAACCTCACAACATGCATCAATTTTGAATGCCACGAAAAATCTGATGATGAACAAGCGAACCAAGTATTTTAGATCACGCTTGCATCCAAGGCTATTGTAAACTCCGGTTTAAAGGCATAAAATAAATTAAAGTACTAAAGCTTATATAGAACAAAGACGAAATACATTAGTTTCATCTTTCTATAAGCGTATAAAGATCAGGCATTGTTGACGGATCGAATGACCTAAAAGCAAAATCGTATGATGCATATAAGCCGAGGTATCGTCATGGTATGGCGGTAGCGACCATGATTTCCACCTTATCTATTTATGCGAGTAAAGAATCTCGGTAAAGCTCCAACACAAAGCAAATCGATAGTAATGATCGCCCCTTAGAACATTTCGCCCGGTTCACCTTCAATAAAATGCATGGCTTCCATTTTTTAGTTGAAACCGGATCATGAAGCAAGATCTACCGATTAAGCTCATGAGGAGTTCGTCCCCAAAAATCGAAAGATGGCATATCCAAAAATGCATTTAAGGCTTGCATAAGCCAAATCGCCAAATAAAGTTGGCGCCAAAGATGCCATGCGACCCGGAAAAAAAGTCGACCCGATTCCTTGCTTGTATAAAATATCGAGAGAACAAATGGATTTTGTAACAAAACCACCTTTGCTACGCAACACATCAAATTCGGATTTGCATCAAGCTTCTATGTTTCAACCAAAAACAGCACTTCTACGGTCATTTTGGCTTCCCACAAGTCCAGACCGACCTATTTTTGGCATGGGATGACCCCATTTCAGATTTCTTACGCTCTGTCATGTGATTCGATCCGCCTCGACCCTTTTTAGGGACCTTCAAACGCCATCGCCAAATATCAGCGGTAAAGGGAGTTGAAACCCTAACATGATATCCGCAAAAGACCTTTACAATTCAAAGGTTTTATTTGCCCCATTTGTAACACAAAATACACATGAACAATGTCACTATGTGCATGGGTATAACTGTTATTTTGTACCGGTTATACTTCCTTGTAGACATACTACACACTATGGCATTAAGCCATGTTTCATATATGGCATATACGTTTTTGCCCTAGCTCGATTTCCATTCATCTCGTATTTTTTTTGCCGAAATATATTTCTTGTGCCCTTTAAACAGTGTGGCCATTTCAAGCATGTCTTTATGACCAAGTGTGTGTACATGTTTTTTTGCACTTCAAAATATTGCTCTATTGCGTCCATACAAGAAAAGAGTATAGAGTGGTGCCATAGCAAATTAGGCCACCAATGCAACAAAGGAGACTACACCGCTCTTAGTATTTTGAGCCAGTGTTGTGAGAGTACTTGACATCTCTCACAGCGGTATGAGCTTCACAAGTGATGTAGCTAGCTCTTGTGTTGCAACCGTCTCCAACCTGTTATATATATTTATATATATATATATATATATATATATATATATATATATATATATATATATATATATATATATATACAAGAAAATTAATGCGTCCTACGGTGCGTGTTCCCATTTTAGCATGTTCTTACGATGCAAGGCCTGTCGTGCTCTAGGTAACCAACGATTCTACTGAGATTCTCTTGTGATTCCTTTATATTCTTCAACATTCTATGTATTATATTTAGCACTCATGAAGATTCCCCTAGATTTGATTGAGGTGCTTACCCATGAGCATTTAGAACCTTCCAAAATAATTTATTTTGGATCTCAGCATAACAATTCTAAAACACTTTCCATTTGGGTGGGAGGCGCTTGCCCCGAGCATTTAGGACATTTTCTTTTTCAAGATTTATATTGTACACCTTTATTATGAAACATTTTAGAACATTCTATTGTGGCTCTTTGCAAAATCTTAAAAAAACTCTAAGATTTCATCAAGATTTTCTTAGATTCCATTAGATATTATGAAGATTCCCTTAGATTCAACTAGATTTTAAGAGAATGCATTAGACTTGTAAATATTTTCCTAGATTCTCTTTACGGTTTATGAGATTTCCTTATATTCCCTTTAATTCTCCTAGATTCCCTTACATTCTAGAAATTTCTAGAACATTTTAGAACTTTCGGAACATTTCAAAACTTTCAAAACATCCTAGAACTTTCTGGAAGTATTTCCCTAGATTTCCTTACATTAGAATTTTCTTAGATCCCCCCTAGATTCTCTTACATTTTATAAGATTTTCTTAGATTCTATTAGATTCTTCTGGATTCCTTTACATTCTAGAACTTTTTAGAACATTCTAAGACTTTCTGAAACATACTAAGACTTTCAAAATATTCTAGAACTTTCTGGAAGTATTTCCCTAGATTTCCTTACATTCCCATAGATTCCCCTACATTCTAGAACATTCTAAACTTATTAGAACAATTTGGAACTTTCTGGAAGAGTTTTCTTAGATCCCCCCTAGATTCTCTTATGTTCTAGAACTTTCTAGAAGATTCTAGAACTTTCTAGAGCCTTCCAGAACATTCTAGAACTTTCTTGAACTAGCTAGAATGTTATAGTCTATTTTATCTTAATGGGAACACTATGCTTAAGTATATTTGAAATATAAATTCTTCATGGAATTAATGCTTGGTCTAGTGGTTAGAGTGGGGGGTTTGGGGGGTTGAGGATCAGGGTTCGAATCCCCTCAATAACATAAAAAATTTTAAAAGCCTTTCCTTAAGGGATGAGCATTCAACATGAGCCTTAGGATGTTAGACTCGATCAACGATCAAGATCTCATCATATAAAAGCAATATGAGCCGTAGGATCTATTACATATAATTCTCAAAGCCATGTGGACCGTAAGATATGTGCCAAGCAACGTGAGCCATAGGATCTCGGATCGACGGTCAGGATCAGATCAACCTGGACCGTAGGATCGTGTCTATATGAGCTGTATGTAAACTCCCAAGCCATCTGGTCCGTAGGATACGTCCCAAAGCCATGTGAGCCGTCGGATCTTGGATCAACGGTCGGATTCAATGGGACAAACATAAGAACATATATATGTTAGATATATATATATACAAGAAAATTAATGCGTCCTACGGTGCGTGTTCCCATTTTAGCATGTTCTTACGATGCAAGGCCTGTCGTGCTCTAGGTAACCAACGATTCTACTGAGATTCTCTTGTGATTCCTTTATATTCTTCAACATTCTATGTATTATATTTAGCACTCATGAAGATTCCCCTAGATTTGATTGAGGTGCTTACCCATGAGCATTTAGAACCTTCCAAAATAATTTATTTTGGATCTGCGCAACAATTCTAAAACACTTTCCATTTTCAGACTGAGGCGCTTGCCCTGAGCATCTAGGACATTTTCTTTTTCAAGATTTATATTGTACACCTTTATTATGAAACATTTTAGAACATTCTATTGTGGCTCTTTGCAAAATCTTAAAAAAACTCTAAGATTTCATCAAGATTTTCTTAGATTCCATTAGATATTATGAAGATTCCCTTAGATTCAACTAGATTTTAAGAGAATGCATTAGACTTGTAAATATTTTCCTAGATTCTCTTACAGTTTATGAGATTTCCTTATATTCCCTTTAATTCTCCTAGATTCCCTTACATTCTAGAAATTTCTAGAACATTTTAGAACTTTCTGGAACATTCTGAAACTTTCAAAACATCCTAGAACTTTCTGGAAGTATTTCCCTAGATTTCCTTACATTAGAATTTTCTTAGATCCCCCCTAGATTCTCTTACATTTTATAAGATTTTCTTACATTCTATTAGATTCTTCTGGATTCCTTTACATTCTAGAACTTTTTAGAACATTCTAAGACTTTCTGAAACATACTAAGACTTTCAAAATATTCTAGAACTTTTCGGAAGTATTTCCCTAGATTTCCTTACATTCCCATAGATTCCCCTACATTCTAAAACATTCTAAACTTATTAGAACAATTTGGAACTTTTTGGAAGAGTTTTCTTAGATCCCCTAGATTCTCTTATGTTCTAAATGATAAGGCAATAGTGGTATTGAGGTGTTGGCTCACCACTCATGCATTATCCTTTAATTCAGTGTCTAGCTTGCTTTCCAATTCATCACTCTCTTAGAAGCTTCCACATTTGTGTCCTTGGGCCTAGAACAACTTGATGCATTGGCAAGGCTCCTTAATGTCTTCCATGTTTGTTAGTCGAAGTATTAGAGGTCAGCGCAAATGCATAATGCATCAGAGGTGCCTTGGATTGAGTCTAGACTTTCTTTGATGGATTTCCTTGTTTTCTTCCTAAAAGCCCTTCCACTTCTTTAATTTGTTCCTCTTTTTTTCGCTTATCTCTTGCATTTACTTATGTTGTTAGATGGTGTTCTCCTCGCATCAACTATGGCCGTAGGTTGATGTTTTGATTAGAAGGGAAAAAGGGCATAAATTTGGGCTGTTGACAAAGAGACATGAATTTGGATCCTTCGATCACTATAGCAATAATATAGCAACCAGAATATTGATATTGTCTTATACAATATGCTCTTTACTCCAGAAGACATGGTCATGACCTAAAATTCCTATCTCGGAAGTCATTAATACATTTTAAAAAGTTTGAACCTAAATAGCACCTTACTTTGTGCAATAAGATGAATGGGATAGAATATAATAGTGGATACATTAATATCTTGAATTTAAAAAGCATATCTTTCTTCTTTTATTGTTATTACTTATCTTTAAAAATAAGTGCATTCACCTTAAAGAAAATATAAATGAAGAGTAAAATAAAGTATGTGGCAGCTAGAGTCGTCTGCAAAGCATCTATTGATACAATATAAGTATAATAGTATAGCAAAGAACTTTTTGTTGCGTTACTATAGACTTTATAACCAGTTATTCCATGTGGAGGCTTGAAAGCAGTTTTACATAGCATTGCAATCTAAACAAACATCTCTCAAAATAAGATCTTCATGAAATTTCATAATACATCTGCTAGAGAATGTATAGAAGTTTCAAGTAGTTTACTGCACATGAATAACAATCATACACTGCACAATTTAACAAAAGGGTAAGACTGCTATTAGAGGTAGGTTCAATTTGATGAGACTCCTGCTATCCTGTTCTACATGCTTGCATGAGCTCCCTTGAGTACACTACAAATTTTTCTTCCCTTGCTTGATGAAAACCCTGTGGCTATTGTATGTTTTGAATTCACCATTTCAGACTTGAAGTCTATTACCAAACCAACTCTTCCTGGACGCTAAAGCAGCATAGTCATTCATGCTACTGGAGCAAAGAGTTCTGTATAATCCAAGTCTGTCTTTGTCTTTTTAATTTACTGCCATCTGTGTCGAATTTGGTTCTAAGCACCCTTCTTTTGCCACTTGCTTAGTCTTTAAAATTAAGCACTAATTTTCGCCATTGTTTAATTAACATTTATGACGTGCGGTCTGCTCATAGGATGTTGTTTCTTCATATACTTAAGTTTTGTCATGAGAGCATATTCATACATCGTCAAATTCGAAAAAGCAGTAGGGCGAACTTTAGTACGTAGACACCTTTTCTATGTTAATTCATTTTTGCAATTGTCAATCGCATGCATATCATCACAATGAATGATAACTGATTTCAGATGTCAATGGAGTGTTGCAATTGAATACATGAAGATGTCAATGGAGTGTTGCAATTGAATACATGAATACGTCAAATGGGTCTTAATACAGAGCAACTCGATAGATGAAATGTGTCTTAGCTTGATTTACCTTAGTAGCCGTTGTATAGCTGTTACATGCTCTTTCAATTTTAGTTTTCCAGCCTTCATATATGTTCTAAGATGTGTAAAGCAAGTCCAGCAGTGCAGAACCAGGTGGAGAAACATTTATAATGGCAATATAGCTAGTAAAAAAACATATGACTTTCTTTTGTTTTTAACTATATCATGGCACTTGTAACTTAGTCAAGATGATATGTTATTGAAAACAAAGGTTTTGGATGAGAAAAGGAACCTACCTGCAAAAAAGCAAAGACAGCTGTGCTGCTAATGCAGGATTAAATATCCAAGTAGCTTCCACAAATATTGCATTGTGGCTTTGTTGCTAACACTAAGATGCCCTAAATCAGTCTGCATAATTTGGCAGCGACCATTCTCCATCAATTTCGCATAATGTGAAGATCCCAAGGATTTCATAGCAAAGAGAAAGCTTCATGATGAGGATAATAAGAGAAATTATGCACCAACTTTTTGTCTATTATCTTCATTGCACTGCTTTCAAGTGCTTGCCTGCATAAGCTTATGTATCCCTTTTCTCTCATAGCCACTGGCCATATCACTTTGGCAGGGCAGATTCTCCCCTTTATCTCGTTCACACGAAGATAAATGAAGTTATACAGATCTGAAGGTTCAGTTGCATCGCACCCTATCACATGGCAGGCGAGTTATATCAGCGCAGCATTTGTGGATTTGCAGAGAGAACATAGAGAAAAATTGTAAGCTCCAAATGCGAACATGTTAGCCGATCATGCCCCAACTGCAAACATGGTGCAATTCAAACATGCTTCAAATGCACACACTTGGTAATTGCAAAGATTAAAAGAGGCTAGATCTATCATTATCTCCCTGCGCTAAACATAGTCAAAGCAGATGCATTTTATATCGGCACAAAAGAGTTCTCCAAGACTGCTCCCAAAAGCATCTAAGGTATCCAGAATAGGGTGTTATACAATGAAAGCAAGGAAGCAAACTTTAAACATAACCCCAGCCTCAAGGCCATAAAAACTTGACTTAAAATGGGAATCCATGCAAGGTGGTAGAAAGGAAAAGGTTGCATTAAGGTTTCACGTGTACAATAGGTGTAGGATGTACACAAATTCCTAGTGAATAAAAGGCTCTACTTAATATGCATGTCTAATTAAACTGTATTCATTTTCAGGGATGTTATCAGATGCAAGGGCTGCAGCAGTGGCAGTAGCAATGCTAGAACAAAACGAAAAAATACGACAGGAGGTTGTGTCTATTGCTATGATGGATTTGTTTTGAGCTACTAAACGTTTTGAATCTTTGTTACGCTACACTATGATCAGCAAAGGAAACATCATGCAAGATTGAAAATACAGGCATATACCTTTACTTTTGCTCCTATAGATGAAGCCTTTGGACTTAGCAAAATTGATGAGCCTGCAACATAAGCTAGAGCAAAGTACAAAGAAATCTCAAGGGCGGAACAGGGAGATGCATCAGCTACATCATTATAACCTGGCACACAATGAATCAGATAAATCCGCCATATCCTTTCTCTTAGAGTATAGTACCTGCTTTTGTAATCAACTTCTTCATCAATAATCTGTGATGTCCTTTCCTGTTCCGCTTCTCTTCCAAAATGCTAAACTTTCTGCCTGCGATGAGCGTATCATTGGCAGACCATTTTAAAACATGAATAAAGATACCATAGAGCACAATAGCCAGTCCTGTAATCCGAATCCACTGCATAACCCAGATTTTGCACTGCATGCAGCTCTGTTGCAAAGCAGAATCCACTTTTGATGCGAACCTTGTAAAATTATATGTAGGAAAGACAGACACCATATGCACTTTTTCATTCTTCTTCTCTATGGCTGTGATAACCTGATGCTTTGCCTGCTAAACTCTGTCTCCGATTGATGAATTCGAATAGAAGGAAACGGGTAAAAACAACCTAAGACATGAACAGAGGAGTAAAAAATCTAAAACATCCAAACCTGAAGAACCACATCAAGTAGACGCATTTGGCGGCAGGCTTCCTATTCGGCTTTGCGCAAATTGCCCACATCCTTAATCCGAGCTTAAAAAGGTCATAGAGGTGACCACATCTTTGTTTCTTAGGTTTTACAAATGAGCTAGGAATTGAACCGGCCGTTGGTGCAAATCCACCATGAATAAAAGGCCATTGCTTATGCTTGGCGCTGCCATAAGGCGTCAATAGCGACTCGCCAGCCCCTCGTTCATTTTGATAACACGGGAAAAAAAATAGAGTGAGGAAACTTCGATGGTGGATCTAATTCTAGGGTTAAATCTTCACGATCTAGGGTCGGGATCTACGTAATAATATATATATATTTGGGTATATATATATATATATATATATATATATATATATATATATATATATATATATATATATATATATATATATATATATATATATATATATATATATATATATATATATATATATATATATATATATATATATATATTATATATCTATTATATATATACAATTATATTATGGGTCCTATGGGGGGGTGAAAGTTTGTAGAGATTATTCCTGGCCGTCGATTTTTTGAGGTGTCGCGACAATGGCCCTTGGATTTGATGGGGGGGCATGCATGGGGCATGCATGGGGCATGCACCCCATCCCTGGGCCGTTGATCGGGCACGTCAGAAATCGTGGCCCTTGATTTTAAGGTTAAGGAAGGTGCAAGGAAGTTCTTTGGTAGATTGATCTACCAGTCCATCTACGAGATGGGCCGGTCCAGATGGTGACACTTTAATCAACCCCAAGCAGCCCCCTTTATTTGGGGCTTTTGATGTGGCCCGTTAGATCTAGGGATTCAATTGGGGCATTTTATGTAGACCGTCCATCCTTGAAATTAGGGCATTTTATGTAGACCGTCCATCAGATTTGTAGTCCGATAGTATTTGCGTTCCTTCTCCTTCTCACAAATCTCAGGCAGCAGTCTTCCCTGATAAGGCGCCTATTGCGCCTATTTTCGCCGATCACAAGTATTTCGTGAAGATCTTGGGCACAAGCATTGCCGGTTGATCCTCTTATCAGGGGCGCTTAACTTAGCTTCCAAGCGCGGTGACAGCATTATCCTTATTCATGTTTTGGGTTCTGATCCAGCATTGGGTATGCATCATTTACGCTATGATTTAGATACATGTCCATTTTTTTTCTCAAAAACTGATGATTCGTATATGATTTATACGTGCATAGATTAGAAGGGACAGGAGGAAAAAGATGCAAGGGCGGCCAATCATAGACTATTGTATCTATGCAATGGGCTTTGTCATCTCCGACAAGTACATTCGGTTAAACCTTGCCTGTTCCTGATAATGGCTGTGGTTATGGCGACATTGCAGATCGCCCTTCTCTGTTTTGTGCTTGGAAATGCAGCATTTTGTGCTTCACTTTTCTCAAGCGGTGTTGTGTTGCGTGTATATTATGAAGAAGTTTACACTTGCTCCAAGCGGACTTCAAGAACCACACTCCTCTTCTCTGAGTTCACGGGCTTTATAACAAATGTAACTATGCATCGTCTGCTGCAACTATGCATTGTTATTTTATTAATCTGATCCGATATTTCATTGTTATGGTTAAGCCTGCCATTATCTAAAGTTATCAAAATACTTATTGCATATCTCTGCAGCTTGCTCTGCTTTCAATTGGAAGATAGAGGTGGAGTCTGACCAATCTAAGAAAGCTGGATTTAGGCTCCAACCTTATCAGGGGCGCCATCCATGCTTCATCTTCTATGATGGCGCACATCCATCGATGAGGGATCAACACGGTTATGCAGCCGGGTATGGCTTGCACTTTCTATTATTGTTTTCTGTTCTCTTGCCACCAAATAAATGATGGCTATGGTCTTCTGATATATTTTATGTTTTTGCAGATCTACAGAGATTTTTGCCATTCCTAGCAAAGATACAGATCCTAGATCCTAGGATGGCGCCATTACATTGCGATTGCTGTTGCAATTTGGTCGTTTTGAGTTTGTCTGATTTGTGGTTTTGAAGTTTTGTAGCAGTTGTATACTTCTCCGCATTTCCAATCCCTCGGTTCTGCCTCTTCTAGACTCCCAATAGACAATCTTGAATATATCTATATCTGAGATACCCTCAAGATCTAGGTTTCTTCAGTGTTATGCTTCTGAAAAACCTAGCCTTCATATTCATATCTAGGTTAAAAGCTGCGCTAGTGTTGTTACTTTCAGTCGGAGGTATAAAGATGAGAGGGAAAGGGAGTACGTTTTCTGGATGGTGTTTTGCTTTGGAAGCTTTTGTTGGGCATGATATTCGCTCCTAGGCTTGAGTCCACCCTAGGGAAATCGACTGTACCTCAGCTCATTATTTTGCCAGATTTCATAATTTTTTACCCACCCAACGGACATATTCAAACCGCCGGATTCTGGTAAGAAACCTATTTTCATTTCTACATTTTAGCTTCAAACTCACTATACATGCTCTTTGCCCCAATTTCGTTTTTTCTTGCCTAGGCACGACATTCAGCTGTACACTATACCCCCTTCTACTAGTACTAGATTTGGCAGTGCAAACTATGGGTCATTTGAAGACGAAGCTCCTTTGTTAGAAGAATTGGGTATTAATCCATCTCAAATTTGGCAAAAGAGTCTTGCTGTTCTTAATCCATTAAGAACAAACCCAGATCTTCACGAAGATGCTGACTTATCAGGGCCCTTCTTATTTTGTATGGTCTTTGGCATTCTACATGGGAAGCTCAATTTTGGTGTGATTTTAGGGATGGGGACTTGTGGCTTCCATAATTACGTATATTGTCTTTAACCTTTTGGCTGGCACAAATGGGCTGTCTAGATCTTTAGATGTTGTAGCCCTGGTAGGCTCTTGCATGATTCAATGATCATGTTGTTATGAGACTTGCCATTTTATTCCTTCTTATTCTTAATTTACGGTGAATTCATCTCATAAAGCATCTATAGCAGTAAGTTTGATTCTCACAAGCAGAGGGAAAGATTAAGTCGGGGCATGGAGTTGAGCTCATGGAGTCGAGCTCATGGATTATTCCAACACAATCATGAAAATTGAGGTACATGCAAGGTCTTCATTATGTGCTCTAGCATCAACCTTGTTTGGAATCTACTAAAACGTTGAAGTTGGATGTTTTTATTCTTAATCAACTACCGAGGGTGTTGTAGAAGCTAAAGTTGATCAATCTAATGTTACGCTTTAAAAACCAAGATCGAATAGCTTGATGAAAAACGGAAGTCGGAGGTGCCTCAACGTTGGCTCTCGGTATGATGAGCGAAAATGCGGCTTTACCCATTGTTTGACCATGATCGGTATTTCTTGGAAAATGAGGCAGAAGTTAATTGAACCATAAAGACCATCGATGTTTTGAGAAATTGTTGTGTCCACACAACAGTCTCATGCTTTAACTTTTGTGAACCTAAGTCTTCATTGGTGCTACATGACTAAAGACACATGATCTGGACTGACCTATAGATTCTCGTGTTCTAGCAAGCCTTTTTGTGTATCATGTCTTGGATATCACCGGTATCTCCATTCTAATTAAGCAACATTTAATTCTCCATATGATTTTCAATTTATCGATCATTGTTGGTGCCAGGCTACTCATGTTTCCATGTTTGAGATGAGTATGCTTGGCGAGAATTTAGAAAAATCTTTTGCCATTATATAATATAAAAATTCACTTTATCCTTTATATCCGAGGCATTTTCTGCTTTTGCTACTATGTTAATTCTCACTTTTATTTTGTCGGATAGTGTACACGCGGGCATGCTTGAGTTTACTTGTCGTGCTTGCCCCCATCTTTGAAAAGCACGTGATACCTTGTGGCATATCCATGTATCATGATATACTCGCTTTTGCACTCCCCGGTGCTTTTTTAATTGCAAGCAAGTTGAAGCTCGTGCCCTCAAATTAAGATGAAGTTTTGTGATTGATTGGCAACCACGATTTGAAACCTTTCGGTCTAAATTGATGGAAGAATATGAACTTTTTCGGTCTCTCGATTTTTAGGGGGTATAAATTCGTCTATAACAAAGTAGTCTTTTCCAAAAGGAGAACACATTATCCGTGTCTTTGTTTTCATGGTACCGTGGCGATTTTCATATGTGTTTTATGCTTAATCTGCTCTTTGCTAATTGATAAATCACCAGCATTTGATGTGATCCCTAAATGATTATCATAAATGGGATAAATGTTGAAGCTCAGTCTCTGCTGTAAACGTTCTAATCTTGCTTACATTATTTTGCACTGAGAATCACGCTTCCAATTTAGCAAACCTGTATTGCTGCACTTTTGACTTAATATGGCATGTTCAAAGGTATATGGAAAGAAAGTGTGGGCTATGTTTTTCCTACTGAGTGATTAAGCTAGATAACTGGCAGGGGTTGCCGCTTGTTGTTGGATTAGCAGTGTTGAAACCTGGCTCCTATTAGGTAGGAGCTGCCAATTATGCTGCAAATGAGTGGTGAGGCTGCTAATGTCCATTGTACTTTGGACTATCCATCAGAATTCCTTTTTTTTCCTTCCCTTTTGTGGGGAGATAGATTAGCATATGTTGTCTACACGGAAACACTTTTCGTTGTTGCTGCACATGGAGCACAATTTCGAATTTGCTTGTTGCAGCCAGAAATCAACTCAAAAACCTTCCGGATCTGCTTTATGCAGCCGGAAATTTGCTCCAGAGGTATGATCTATAGCTGGATCCATTTGTTGATAGCTAGGTTAGGCATTTGTTGAAGGCTTTTCCCTTTGATTTTTATGCGTTAATACAGAAAATTGAATCTGCGCTATGATAAATGACAGACCTTTATGGAAACTAGTTGTTCCGGGTCTGCTAGTAGAACTGGTTGTGGCATTATGCAGTTGGGTTGTGCTAGTGATATGTAGATCGAATTTTTCGTTTTATGGCAGGGTTGGGCAGGGGTTTATTTTTCATGGAGGTACTGGTCGATTTTGCATTACATCAAGATTTCGGAGCTCTTTCTAGAAAGATCGTTTGATTATGACTGTGTTGTTGCAGGTTAATTCGCCGGTTGTTATTGCAGCCTTACAAAACTACGGCCAGTTAGGAAATTGCAGTGGCTTTGGTTTTTTGAGAAGCTGGTTATAGAGAGAGAAGGATTCTGGGGACACAAAGCAGTCCGAGCAAACTATATTGTAAATTCATTGTGAGAACTGCTTTTGTTCACTTTGCTTCTTCTTTCATTCGTCATTAACTGTGATAATGTTTCTTCTTCTTTGCCGCTTGGGAGAATAACTACTCCGACATGTGCAGCATGTATATGTCTCTGTGGTAGATTATTTTGGTCATACGGTGGATCCAATATGCTCATATACACTTCTCGCTCATCTTGATGCAACCAAAAAACCGCCAATCTAGAATTGACCGTAACCGTGTTATTTGCATGCAAGATAGCAGCAACTTCTTCCCTAGCAATGGATCCATTCAGTGTCAAAAATGCGGACTGTATATTCATGTTTTTCATCCTCTTTACTAATCCACAGTATGGATTTATTGTATCTAAGGTTGCTGCTACTCGCATGACCCACGTAAGAGGTATGTTTTTTCCCGAGGCAATTTTACGTACGCATGCAATTTTACATTATTTGTTCTTTTGTAGCATAGTTGCCACATTCATTGGTGGCATCCCCAACCACAGGCTACTCGCTTTTTTGAAGAAAATGAGGCTTCAACCATTGGCCCATTTAAATAGATATTATTTTTCATCTCGTGGCTTAGTCCACATTGACATATGTACATGTAAGATTGATTGTGCTATTTAATAGCCTCCAGGGTTTTTGCATCTGCCTATAGTTGCTAAAATAGACATATGCATCCAACAAAAACAGTATGGACGATTTTAATCTCTGAAATTGGTCTAGAGTAGGGGATTGTTGTCCATGTTCATTTGCTCCTACATTTGGACCACTGATTTGTTTGACAGATATGAGTTGCACCTTAGAAGTTCCATGATGATTTCATCCTAGGTTGATGACTTCATAGGAGGATTTCGATGATTCGCATGGCTTATTTTGTTAAAAAATTACCTAAATATCTACACTAGATGGGAGTGGCATCCAAATAATAACACCTATATTTACATGTTACAAGAATTTATTGCGGCGGCATTCGCCGCCGCAGTCAGGTTTGGTTCGATAATATCAGGAATCAAGAAATTTAAATGAATGCAAGTGGAATAATTTTGGTTCTAAAATTATTGTAGTATTAAAGGAAATTGGAATGGGGTACATGTTTATGGAAGATCTAGCACGATTTCAAACTTGCTATTTTGTCTAATAAAGTCTTGCATTCTGTTAACCAATCAATGGGATTGATTTCTTGAACTGCAATCTTTTGTCTCTGTCTGTTCATGTGCTCAGTTTGCATGATGAGCAGACGGAATATTCGAGCAGCCCATAGTGGTTGCCATACAACTTCAAATTCTAATAGTGCTCAAATCCGCAACTTTCTCATGAACTTTTAATTTTTGCTATGCAACTTTTTTATGAATTTCATTTTTTGTACACAGTACAACATTGTCAAATATTCAAAGGTTGTGTCTCCAATCGATGACCAAAACACACAGTGTCCCAAGGAAATACGCATGAGCCGTAGCTAAGAAAGATTGGTTCTTATTTCAACGTAGCTACCAATACACAAATCGACAACTTTCTCATGAACTTTCTATTCCTATACAACTTCTTCATGAATTTCATTTTTAATACACAACATTACTACGTTGTTAGTTTCACAAATGTTGATTCCAGCTATTTTTTTGTTTGGGACATCTTTGCAATCTAAAAACTAAATTTTAAAGCTATCCTATGTTTGGGACCTCTCAAACATCAAAAACGAAGTATTTGGTAGGCCAATTCCAATTGGCAGATTGCACATATGTGAAGTCATGGAAGCTTAACTTAAAAATGAAACATTGAAATAATTTGCTAGCAAGTGATCTTGGCACGACATATTACATATTACATATGTTAAGTCAGCCTAGCCGCATTTGTGACAGAGATGGAGACATTTGTGATAGAGATTGAGAACACGTTGTTACATTTCTGCAACACATCGTGACATTTCTGATACACATCATTACCAATGCTCATTCTTGCTATAGAAACCAATGCTATTTGATAAGAACAATAGATGCTTACCATCCCAGATTAGGGAATCGACACACAGTCAGCATGACAAACTGGATAAAAAGGTAAGGGAAATAATTACCCTGCATACATAAATGGGTGTTGCAATTTCCAGCATGCAATGCAAGCACCAAAGTATATTTGCCAATAAACTCTGTCTTCAAGTTATTTTTCCTTCTCTACCTATGTTAGGCTAAATAACCAATAATGGTTTGACTTTGATAAATTTCAATAGCTAAAATTCCTCTTTCAGGGATTAAACTATTAGGATATCGAATATTAAACTACTGAGGCGATTTGAGGTAAACAACGCACGTACATATCCCCACATACCCCATTCCACAAACCCGGTGACCCGGTTCTCACCCACAAAAGCGTACGGTCATTAACGAAAACAGGGACCACGAAATTATATGGCCAAACAGCGAGGGATTTTTCGGCCCGAAAAACACGGTCGATCCACGCCCCGCCTCCGATCTTCAATCCGTCGGCCCCTGCCTCAGATCCCCGCCTTCCGTCGGCTCTGCTGTCCCCTTCTAAAGCCGCCAATATTTTCGGGCGGATAAATCTTGGGGAAAAGCAAAAAGGGACAAAATTTGGGGTCCCTGTTTTTCGTTGGCAATTTTTGTGACACGAAAATTTCGCCGAAATTTTCATTTGGCGTGGGCGGGCCACCCTGGCGACGAAAAAATTTTGCCTTCAAAACACTAAGATGGGGACCAATCACCTTCCATGCGGTTGAGCCGTGCCTCTCTTTTCCTCTTCGATTCCTTGGCTATGGCGATTCGAGGCATTTTTCAATCCCGGCCGTTTACGCTTCTATAAAGGCACGTTTGTTTCGAATTTTTTTTTCGGGTTTTATCCCTTCATTCTATCATGTTTGGTAGGAGAATCATAGCATGGGCCGTCTTTGCCGAGTTGGAGAAGGGTTGATATGGCGGCACTGGCTGTGCCGTTTTGAAGAAAAATGTCGCTCTGGAGGTCGTTCTGGCAAATCTTGTACCTTCAGCTTATGGCGTTGGATGGAATGTAATATATGGGGGTGTGATTCTGTACATGACTCTCGTGCTTTTGTCGATATGAGTTGAAAAAAAACGATGATCGCTTTGCAATTTGTTTCTGATTGTTGGATGCAAAGAGGATGTGATTCTGTGCAAATAATGTTCTGCTCGGAATTGTGCTGCCCAGAACAAACGTTCAGGAAAAAAGTAGGATTAATTTCTTTGCGGGACTGCAGGTTTAGGAAAACATAGTTTACAGACCATACCGACCAAAAGTGAAGCCCTGAACTTCAAGCTTAGAAATGACAACTATAACGCTGGATTGAAATACCGAAGTATCGGAAGGAAATCTATGGCGTATCAGATATATCAGAAGGAAAATTTTCACCACCGTCCAGATAAAGATTTATCGCCAGGAAGCACTTTTTGTCCCGATTGAACATGGATATAGGACCTACAATCTTCGATAATCTAGTTCAAAACAGGGACGACCAAGTTTAACGATATAAGGAATAGGAAAATCTGACTCAAAATACCTGAACAGCATCGAATCCCTTACTATCAATCAGCGGCTACAAATGGAAGCTTCGGAGGCTTTCTAGACCCTTCACACAGCAGCGGGGAAAAATATGACCTTTTAAAATCTTCTGCCGCAACACAATAACCAACCAAACGCCCTTCCTCTTTTATATTCCGGCAAGAAGATTCCAGAAATCGCTACGAGCTTCTTGAGCACGCTGGAGTTTTTACAACCTGTTTCTAAAATTGCATGTCGAAGCTTCTAGCAAGTTCTTATAACGGTCGAATCTTCTGGAAAGCACTAAGATACTTCTAGCATACACTACGTGTCTAGTTCTAAAAGGTGTCATTCTCCCTGAAATTTTAAGAATTACACGTGGACATCTCTTATCACAAAACTTTCTATAAAAAATTAGGTACTTTCAAGCTACCCCCTCTCCATATTACAATTATATATTAGAGATAAGATTTACAACCCTACGAAATTTGCTCCATATGGACTCAATTGAAGTTGTCTAAAAAAGCTCAAATGTGTGAGTTTGACTTCTAAGGAAATTTAATGGGATTTAAGGAAATGGCACATATATATGACTTAACATGTAGCCTATTAGGTAATGAATGCTACTCGTTCCGGGCCTATAACATTTTCATTCATCTCGACTGGAAGCTCAATTCCTTCTGGATGATAAAGATTTCGAACGAGTGTACAACGTGCAGAATAATTTTACAATTTGATAGGAATACTATCGATGGAAAGCTTTGAGACCTCTTTGTAATGCCTCTTTCTAACAAACGCATATATAAATGATGAAATGTCGGCTTTTCTATCTATCAAAATTGATATAAAGGAAAGCCTCTTATTGTGCTAGCTTCTCGTAGCAAGTCTTACACTAGTCAATTCTCCCTCAGATAGTAATGTATTTCCAGCGGGAATTGTACACTTAATTGATGCTAGAGTGTGTATCCAAAAGGATAAACACAAAAAGAACATATCTTTATCGTGTCTCAGATAATCCTCCCTCTACATCATGTGGTGCGATATGGTAATGGCAATGTAAGCCGAGAGAGAACCTAAGAAACCGAAAAGGAAATCTAAGGGTAGTTTGAGAGAATGTAGGATGGGGCAATAAAGGTGCTATTAAAAAGAGATTATGTTGTGGTGGCAAGGCTTATTTTTTGCATTATGCATTGCAATCGTTTTTGAAGCATCCTCATAGGAAAATGAATAGTTGTTGAATATTTCATAATTAGCCTTGCCCACTAGAGTAAGCATGATTTCTCCAATGCAAACTTTGACTTCTTGACTTCTAGCAAGTAATTAATGTAATGAAAAAATCAACCACATTCCATGCTAAAATCTTCATGCACCGTTTTACTTTAAATTCATATTTAACTTGATTCTTTGTCCAGAAGTTTTAATATACAATAGTGAGCTACTGTTACCAGTTCAACGTCATCATTTGCATCCAGCTTTGTGACATACACTGGTTCTACTAGGCCTTTTTACATATGTTGAGCTAAATAAGGCTACAAACAAATTTCAATCTTATAATGTGATTGGAGAAGGCGCCTTTGGACCATGATTGAGCTATGCGGGTATCTAATGATTTTCTGAACATGAAGGCCTTATAAGATGTTCTCTTTTGGCTAATGTTAGTCCTTTAGCTTTGTACCATTATATTGTTATTTTTAGGGTGAGAATATCAAAGTGGAGACTGGAGATGAAGGAGCTTAGAATTTTTTTCGAGATCTTTCTTGCTTGAACTTAAGGGGTAAGGGGTAATATGGCATGTGGTTGTGCCCCATTGCCAACCAACCTCTCAGTGAATAACTATGTCTGATACGTTTGTTAATAACTATCAAAGATAGCATAGAGATAGCATTGACAATGGTGTGCATATTATGAGGACATAGTGCAGCTCAATTAAATTCGATTTGACTTCTTCTAATTTAATTTTTAACACTCGACTTTAGACCTTGATTTATTTAAGCTTGGATTTTGTTCCCAGATGTTCATGAACCATAGTTCGTAGACCCATTGATAGTACAAAGACTTGTATATATATATATATATATATATATATATATATATATATATATATATATATATATATATATATATATATATATATACTCTATCTTAATACTAGGGTCTTATCTAGCATAAGAATTTACTACTAACTTGGTCTCTTGACCGAAGCTAGAGAGAGTCCGTCCTGGCACTACCCAGGCCCATAATCTCTTGAGTCACATGTGGACAGCAAGTGAAGACAATAAATTCATTTTCCTGTGGGGATAAGATAATAAGTAAATGTCCCTATTTGGAACCCAGAAATATCCAAGTATAGTAAGGAGGATAGATTGAACTCTGAACCTTTTTTATTGTTCGGGATTCTTGGACATTTTTAACTGCAGTTGATATCTCATGTATTTGAGAAAATCACACCAGTATTTGTGATACTGCAGGTTGCATGTTCAAGAGGCCTGCAAGTCCCCCATACTCCTTGTTATAAGAGTGTGGTTCCAAAAAAGAATGTATTATCTTATCATTAAGACTGATTATTAGGGAGCCTATTCAGTAGAGACATGAAAGCATCTTAAACAACATGCCAGAAGTTCGAGATCTTAGCCAAAACTAGGATAAAGGTGAAGGAAATGTAAATAATATGAGTCAGATAGCAAACATAATTTACTTGTGTACTACCAAAGTAAATTAAATTTAGAATGTACAGATGTATTTCAACCATTATCGAAATCTGAGTCAATGGTTAAAATATATTATTTTAAAGGATAAGACCCTACATGTTTTATGAAAATGGCCTTGTAAATGGGGGTTTAAAATATTTGTCTTGTAGTATAGACCAGCATTTAAATCCATTACTTAAAATGAACAGATCCATATTTACCATCTGTATAGAGATATGTTAACAAAATATTTCATTATAATAACCAGTATACTAACATGGTGTCCAAAAATTATGATCTATATGTTCTTATATCTATAGATCAGACAGAAGCATCTATTACATGTTGTAGATCTTAGCAGCAATGCAAAACAGAAATGTATATCATGGCCATGCTACAGCTAGTACAAGAAGTAAGATAAAAAGAAATAAAAAGAAAACATATGGTTTCATCTTGGTGCACAATGAGAAACCGGTAGTCTTCACTCCAAAAGATCATCAGCGACTCCCATTTGAAGTGTTCGTCCAGGTGGTCCATAGTACATACATCCATCATAAATACATGAATTACAAAGGAAGGGTCTCCACGTTACCTGCAGCCAACCAGACCTACATTAGCATTATCATGGTAAAGAGGAGAGGGCCGTCAGGTAAGCTAGGGAGATAGATCCTCGATTTTATCTGTTCCTTTTTTAATGTACGAATGGATGGATGTAAAAAATAGAATAATCAGGTAGGTTTGCATGCATGCAAAAATTCGTATTTTTATGCTAAAAGCATGGAAAAAATAAGAAAAGTGAAGTCAGACTAATAGTAGAAACTTTCTTGCTAGTCATAACATCAGTTGACTATACATCTATCAAAAAAGTAACTCTAAGATCTGTAATATTACTGAGAGAATTCAACACTGCAGATGTTAAGCAAAATATTCTGTAGAAATGATAAACAGAACCTCTTGTGTCGCTTGTAGTAAGTCCTGATCTTCCAAATCGTTTGAAGGGACCACCGGATTGTTATACAAAGGATTATTTTTAGGATCATCCGCCTCTGCCATAGCCTTGGCATTTGCAGCTCTAGCTAAACACCTCTTGATGATCTCGGCTGCATTGGCATTTTTACTTTGTGTAGCTTGTTCCTAGGGATGCCAAGATCCTTTTACGGGAGCTTTATTCCTAGCCCCGGTGGCCTAAGGCTTGGCGCTTCAATCCACTCATGTTTGTGATGGCCGGAACAGAAACAAGCGGGAGAAGTACTAAGTGAAGGAATGGGAAAATACCTCAAAATCGAAATCCATAAAGGTTGTATTTCCTTTGGATTTAGTCTTAAATAAAGGCAGGAGGATATCGGAAATACCTCTGCTCCTGCGCAGGTTGCAATCAAGTCTGCCTTCTCCATCGAATGTCATTCTTATTATCCTAATCAATGCTTGCGGCATAGTCTGGCGAAGGTCCAGACCCTAAGACCATTGAATAAAATATGAAACAAGAAATATGAAATATGGACCGTGTTTTTAACTCCAGCATAAAACCATTAAAAGTTAAAATGAGTGATGTGCTCAAATGTTCAAAAAGGAACCACGGATTTGTTAAAATTCATGGTATCTTATTTTTTGAAGGCATCTTGTGGTGTTAGCATGATAAACAATCTCAAGTTCTAAAATTTAGAAACCCAAAGACTATGGTATTATGTTGGCCTAACAAGGCCATTAGCAGAGAACCCGCCAACCGAAGTGCACCATAATCAACAATAAGATGTCTATGGAATGGTTGCCCATCACTTTCCTATGGATCGGTTTACAAAAAAGGTAATAATATATAAAGTTAGGATGGATGGAGAGGGTCTTCCCTCTTTGGCTTAAACAAGTATGTGAAATTATCTATGTTTAGTTAGATCAATGTCAATGGTATATCATAAACCATTACGACATTATGTTTAAAGTTATAAAATAGATAATGGTTATCTTCAATATGGTTATGATTACTCATGTGGTTCCCATGATATAGAGAGGAATAAGGATACACATGCAGTCATAGAAGAACAGCCATTGCTGGGTCAAACAGTGAGTGGTGTCAGACCTCTACAGTGTTCTATCTTGCTATAGGTTTAAAGTCAAATAAGTCAGCCAGTTCCAGTCCAATATATATATTTATATTTATATATATATATATAGCGCCTACCTCCTGCCGCAGGGAGTAGGGTCCTTTCAGTCATCAAAAGCATTTAGATGCTAGGTAGAGTAGGGAACCCAGCATGTATGCTAGGACCCCACTCTACCCGTTAGTAAACATCGAACAAGTAGAGGGTATAAATAATCAGAAATACCTGTATTTTAGAAGAGGTATCAGATCTGTAGTGCTGTAGCAAAGTCCGGGAAACTCTTGTTTAAGAACAGTACACACATTCCGAAAAATAGTACGTCTGTCGAAGCCATTATGTATAAACAGGTCCATAATGGTATTCAAATCTTCAGCGGCTCCTTCAATATTATTATGTACATAAAGACTGGGCATCACTTGCGAGCAGATGACTTTGCTTGCTTGAAAATAAGGTCGGCAACTATCAGCCATAATAAACTTTCTGACAGGAAAGGGGAGTTTATTCCTTTTGTCATACTTGCTGGTACGGTACAGTCCCAAACAACCATTGATAATTAGTATTCTCATGTTAAGGAAATTGGCAGCCATGCCAATCTGTTTATCTATTCCAATACCAACAAACTTTTCCGTCTCATTCTTGATTTCTATGTGCTCCAGGTTGTATATCCCAATGGGTGCATTCTTATCAAGAAAAATAGAAGGGTTACCACAGTTAATAAGCAGTAGGTCATCCATATAACGGAATGAGCTTTTAAATTTTTCAATGTCTTTATATCTGCCAGCTTTTGCAAGTTTTAAGATGAATTCAACCTCAAACCAGGCTAAATACAGATTACACCAGTTAGGTGAGCATGAGAAACCCATTGGGATACCTGAACTCTGCCTCCAAGTGGTCTCATTATTGCATAGCCAACAGTTCCTTAGAAGCCAAGTATTCATTTCACATAGATCTTGACATTCTAAATCCGTCCAGCATTCAGGTTGCTTGGCTTTGGTGTCCCATTTAACAATGAAACCTTCCTTATCAATACTGGATTTTCTTTTATACCACATTTTAGTGTTATGGTTCTTAGTCTTCTGGAATTTGAATGCTTCACAAATAATTTTTTGTATAATGCAGCATATGCCATCTTCCCCTTCTAGTGGGATTGATTCATAGCATTTAGCTATGTCAGCAACAAAGACACTAGAGATTTTGCCAGGTAAATTGAGAGCCACTTGATAAACCGAATCAATCATCCAGTTTGGGCTGAATCCTTTGGGACAGAATACCTTAATATCCCTGGTCTTGCTAGCTGAGATATCTGGCCATATGTTAATAATACATTTAAGGCCTTGTGTGATTAAATCAGCAATTTCACTAAATGCCGTATTATGGGCATTAGTAATCCATCGGAAGGTGTTCTTGTGAGCCTTATAAATCCCAAGAAGGTATGGAAGTGGTGGTAACACATCGGGTAAACAGTCCCATTTCAGGAACCCAGATACTTCATTGATTAAATCCTTTTGCAGATCTGCCACAGAATGAGTCGAAGCAATGAAGTCCTGACTGTTCAATCTTTCTAATGCTAAACTCTTAGCTAATCTTGGGCACATAAAGCTTGGGTTATTAGTTGCTTTATCAATGCCAGAAATATACAGGTTCCTCTTAATCCAAATTAATTCTTTAAGAGCCTCCATATCGTCTTGCAGGATATAATGTCTGATCTTGCCTTTAGTGCTGCTGAGGTATTCTAACATAAATGTCAAAGCTCTTTCTCTTAAAGACGTCTCAATCAGCTGTAGAGTTCTATGCTCAATACTTTTCAATTTAAATCTGTTTACCCTTAAAAAAGAGTGTAGACTATCAATAACAGTGCCCATGCACTCGTTAATATCCATTTTTCTATGAGAAATATGATTCAAACCCATCAAAAATAGATTTCTAAGATTCTTATTACGTATGATGTTGCAATCTGTGGTCACAACATGCTGGTAGTCAGGGTCAATATAATCTATCAGAGCTCTGCTAGAGCACGGACAATTAGGTTCACGTTTATCTACAAACGTGTTGAAAGGTTTATAAACAAGACTGGACAGCTTCTCCATGTATTTCCACCCAAAAATAGTGGTATTAAGAGCCTCAGTCCCTTCTTCACCAAAATGTTCTTGAATAATTGGAGACAAGACCTCTTTAATTCTGATGGAATCCATCAATCTGGAAAAATATGTAAGGTGTACATGATGCTTTCTGTTCTTTTCGTTTAGTACATTATATATATGAATCCTGCTATTAATATCAACTTCAAGTTTTCTGGTCGAATTGACCTCCAGTTCCTGAACAATTAGGCATATAAATAGAATTACACTATAAGAGATAAAACACTTTATCATTCCTACAATAGAATCTTAAAAGGAGTAGAGGTACAGTGAAGGACGTATGCATGTATTATGGGTATAGACTGTAGCAGTGTAGAGGAAGGCTCCGAAGGGCACGTATGTACTTCTGAGCGTTAGTGTGTCAGAGCAAAATTCTGATTTCAGAATCCAAACCTGATCTTAAAAGACTATAAAGCACATGTTTTTATCAGTCTGATTACTGGACTAGAAATCTATCATGACCAAGTATCCATTCAGAAACGAATGAAAAAGCTTTTAATGAGCTGGTTACATAGATACGAACACAGCGAATTGAAAAGCACTAACTTTAGATGTTTAGATAGTCTAAATAAAGAACGTCAGTAATTTTATCCCAATTCCCTTTTATTTAAAAAAGACTAACCTCGTTCATGTCTCTGTCAGATCTATTGTCTTTGGATCTGCTTCGAACATCCGAGAAGTGTTGTTCTTGGTAACAGATGCCTCCTCAAGTCCGCTTTGCATTCTGGTTACTTCAAAGGTCGAACCTGAGGTGTTCAAAGAAGTCCCTGCAGTACCAGAACTGGAGACCTCAATTGTTTCCTTTGTGGTCTTAGCGTATACCCTGGGTGGAAAGTAACTGCCACTTTTGTTGGATGACGTAGTGCCAGCGTAACTGTTACTGCCACTAAAGTTATCCTTTATCCTCCCTTTGTTATATTGGTTTTTCTTAGGGCCAGGATTCGTCCTAATCTTATATTCTGTGGGACGAAGCATCATATCCGCGATCAGTACAAGGTGGTCATTGCCGAACTTGATATTAGGGTCACATTTAGGATCCTTGCCGAATTCAATAGCCATATTAGACATGAGATGCCTAAACCTCATATAAGCCAACTGGGCAATAACAACCTTCTTCAGGTTATTGGTTAACAGATTAACCAAAGCAATAAAAGCATTAGTACATCCCTTTGTATACTCTTCTGGGAAAACTTTGTCAAGGTTGTTCAGCAGGAACCAAATAGCCTGGTCGAACCAGGTAATGTTGTCTCCACAAGCATCACTAATAGGTGGCATATCACATGCACATTTGATGTATGGAGCAAAGGACCTCCAGATTTTTCTTAATATGAAATCTTCCTTCAGATTGACGCCCATGGCCATGTGATTCTTCTGGTTACAATACAAGCCATTGGGGCATGTGCAGCTTTTGTTAAACATTTGAGTGACAAAGGGCACAAAGATTTTCTCTTTCTCCATATTGTACTCACCTTTATCTATTATTTTATATTCCTTTTCCATCATGGTATCACTGATGTCTGCCATAAATTTCCAAGCCTGTACAGAAATAGGTGCACAGGTTCCCATGGTGCCAGTTCTCCAGAGTACCTGATCATATTCTTCACCAAGTGCTTCAACCACATGTGAAGGAATCATAGGAAAAAGAGTAGAGTTGTTCAGGTCTAGCCTGTCCTCATCATCTATTTCCACTTCTTCTCTTTCTTCATCAGTAATGGTGTTATCAGTGTCAACTATCTCAACTTCTTCAGAGGTAAAAGTATGATCAACGTTATCAGTGTAGCTATTTTCCAGTCCGAGGGTGACAGAGCTAAAGAGACTGTTTCCCACGACCACATTGCTAGATTTTTCCACCACTTTCTCTTTAACAGGTGGTTTTTTAAGGGTCTGTTTGACATTCTTTTTTCTGGCTGCATTCACAGCATATGCTTGTCTTAAACGGCTTTCAGTAGCCTCAAAAATCTGCTGCAGTTCTATTTCAGTTTTGGTTCGTGCGCATAAAAGAAGACCTATATCTCTGTATGTGTCATCAATCAGTTTGACGTAATCGCATGGCTTACTTTTCATTTTGAGTGCTAGAACTCCAAGCCATTCACTGAACCCCAAGTATGCAACGGCAGACAATCTGTAATCCGTTAAATTCAATTCAAGTTCAATAATTCTCTTGTGCATGCCTTCGTTATTGAGGCAGCAAAGCATGGTCTGAACCGCTTTGTTAGGAACTTGGCAATTTAATGAAGGATAGCCAAGTTTTCTAAGTTCTGGAACCCACAAAATTTCTGTATCATAGTGTTCCTCTGTTCCTATAGGCTGCAACAAATGCATGATAATAATGTGTATTAGATGTAGAAAGTAGAATGAATCGGTACATTAGTATAAGTCTATTAAAGCCTCAGCTTAGTTCAGTAATAATTTGTCATAAAAAACAGCAATCAAATCAGATTTATGTATTTGAAAGTAGCAGAAAGAGTATTGAATGTGTAAGTTATGTGAGATCAAAATCAGACTTCAGAGAGTATAAACAGACTTCTGAGAGTATAAGCAGACTTCATAGAATATAAGCAGACTTCATAGAGTATGGGTATCAAGTCCTAGAACTTGTTAACGGAAGTTTCAGCATATATACTCTATCTTAATACTAGGGTCTTATCTAGCATAAGAATTTACTACTAACTTGGTCTCTTGACCGAAGCTAGAGAGAGTCCGTCCTGGCACTACCCAGGCCCATAATCTCTTGAGTCACATGTGGACAGCAAGTGAAGACAATAAATTCATTTTCCTGTGGGGATAAGATAATAAGTAAATGTCCCTATTTGGAACCCAGAAATATCCAAGTATAGTAAGGAGGATAGATTGAACTCTGAACCTTTTTTATTGTTCAGATTCTTCAGACATTTAACCTGCAGTTGATATCTCATGTATTTGAGAAAATCACACCAGTATTTGTGATACTGCAGGTTGCATGTTCAAGAGGCCTGCAAGTCCCCCATACTCCTTGTTATAAGAGTGTGGTTCCAAAAAAGAATGTATTATCTTATCATTAAGACTGATTATTAGGGAGCCTATTCAGTAGAGACATGAAAGCATCTTAAACAACATGCCAGAAGTTCGAGATCTTAGCCAAAACTAGGATAAAGGTGAAGGAAATGTAAATAATATGAGTCAGATAGCAAACATAATTTACTTGTGTACTACCAAAGTAAATTAAATTTAGAATGTACAGATGTATTTCAACCATTATCGAAATCTGAGTCAATGGTTAAAATATATTATTTTAAAGGATAAGACCCTACATGTTTTATGAAAATGGCCTTGTAAATGGGGGTTTAAAATATTTGTCTTGTAGTATAGACCAGCATTTAAATCCATTACTTAAAATGAACAGATCCATATTTACCATCTGTATAGAGATATGTTAACAAAATATTTCATTATAATAACCAGTATACTAACATGGTGTCCAAAAATTATGATCTATATGTTCTTATATCTATAGATCAGACAGAAGCATCTATTACATGTTGTAGATCTTAGCAGCAATGCAAAACAGAAATGTATATCATGGCCATGCTACAGCTAGTACAAGAAGTAAGATAAAAAGAAATAAAAAGAAAACATATGGTTTCATCTTGGTGCACAATGAGAAACCGGTAGTCTTCACTCCAAAAGATCATCAGCGACTCCCATTTGAAGTGTTCGTCCAGGTGGTCCATAGTACATACATCCATCATAAATACATGAATTACAAAGGGAGGGTCTCCACGTTACCTGCAGCCAACCAGACCTACATTAGCATTATCATGGTAAAGAGGAGAGGGCCGTCAGGTAAGCTAGGGAGATAGATCCTCAGTTTTTATCCTGTTCCTTTTAATGTACGAATGGATGGATGTAAAAAATAGAATAATACAGTAGGTTTGCATGCATGCAAAAATTCGTATTTTTATGCTAAAAGCATGGAAAAAATAAGAAAAGTGAAGTCAGACTAATAGTAGAAACTTTCTTGCTAGTCATAACATCAGTTGACTATACATCTATCAAAAAAGTAACTCTAAGATCTGTAATATTACTGAGAGAATTCCAACAGCAGATGTTAAGCAAAATATTCTGTAGAAATGATAAACAGAACCTCTTGTGTCGCTTGTAGTAAGTCCTGATCTTCCAAATCGTTTGAAGGGACCACCGGATTGTTATACAAAGGATTATTTTTAGGATCATCCGCCTCTGCCATAGCCTTGGCATTTGCAGCTCTAGCTAAACACCTCTTGATGATCTCGGCTGCATTGGCATTTTTACTTTGTGTAGCACTGTTCCTAGGGATGCCAAGATCCTTTCTGGGAGCTTTATTCCTAGCCCCAGGTGGCCTTCCGGCTTTGCGCTTCAATCCACTCATGTTTGTGATGGCCGGAACAGAAACAAGCGGGAGAAGTACTAAGTGAAGGAATGGGAAATGAAAAGAAGGCTAATACCTCAAAATCGAAATCCATAAAGGTTGTATTTCCTTTGGATTTAGTCTTAAATAAAGGCAGGAGGATATCGGAAATACCTCTGCTCCTGCGCAGGTTGCAATCAAGTCTGCCTTCTCCATCGAATGTCATTCTTATTATCCTAATCAATGCTTGCGGCATAGTCTGGCGAAGGTCCAGACCCTAAGACCATTGAATAAAATATGAAACAAGAAATATGAAATATGGACCGTGTTTTTAACTCCAGCATAAAACCATTAAAAGTTAAAATGAGTGATGTGCTCAAATGTTCAAAAAGGAACCACGGATTTGTTAAAATTCATGGTATCTTATTTTTTGAAGGCATCTTGTGGTGTTAGCATGATAAACAATCTCAAGTTCTAAAATTTAGAAACCCAAAGACTATGGTATTATGTTGGCCTAACAAGGCCATTAGCAGAGAACCCGCCAACCGAAGTGCACCATAATCAACAATAAGATGTCTATGGAATGGTTGCCCATCACTTTCCTATGGATCAGTTTACAAAACAGTGTAATAATATATAAAGTTAGGATGGATCAGTAGGTCTTCCCTCTTTGGCTTAAACAAGTATGTGAAATTATCTATGTTTAGTTAGATCAATGTCAATGGTATATCATAAACCATTACGACATTATGTTTAAAGTTATAAAATAGATAATGGTTATCTTCAATATGGTTATGATTACTCATGTGGTTCCCATGATATAGAGAGGAATAAGGATACACATGCAGTCATAGAAGAACAGCCATTGCTGGGTCAAACAGTGAGTGGTGTCAGACCTCTACAGTGTTCTATCTTGCTATAGGTTTAAAGTCAAATAAGTCAGCCAGTTCCAGTCCAATATATATATTTATATATATATATATATATATATATATATATATATATATATATATATATATATATATATATATATATATATATATATATATATATATATATATATATATATATATATATATATATATATATATATATATATATATCTAACATATATATGTTCTTATGTTTGTCCCATTGAATCCGACCGTTGATCCAAGATCCGACGGCTCACATGGCTTTGGGACGTATCCTACGGACCAGATGGCTTGGGAGTTTACATACAGCTCATATAGACACGATCCTACGGTCCAGGTTGATCTGATCCTGACCGTCGATCCGAGATCCTATGGCTCACGTTGCTTGGCACATATCTTACGGTCCACATGGCTTTGAGAATTATATGTAATAGATCCTACGGCTCATATTGCTTTTATATGATGAGATCTTGATCGTTGATCGAGTCTAACATCCTAAGGCTCATGTTGAATGCTCATCCCTTAAGGAAAGGCTTTTAAAATTTTTTATGTTATTGAGGGGATTCGAACCCTGGTCCTCAACCCCCCAAACCCCCCACTCTAACCACTAGACCAAGCATTAATTCCATGAAGAATTTATGTTTCAAATATACTTAAGCATAGTGTTCCCATTAAGATAAAATAGACTATAACATTCTAGCTAGTTCAAGAAAGTTCTAGAATGTTCTGGAAGGCTCTAGAAAGTTCTAGAATCTTCTAGAAAGTTCTAGAACATAAGAGAATCTAGGGGGGATCTAAGAAAACTCTTCCAGAAAGTTCCAAATTGTTCTAATAAGTTTAGAATGTTCTAGAATGTAGGGGAATCTATGGGAATGTAAGGAAATCTAGGGAAATACTTCCAGAAAGTTCTAGAATATTTTGAAAGTCTTAGTATGTTTCAGAAAGTCTTAGAATGTTCTAAAAAGTTCTAGAATGTAAAAGGAATCGAGGAAGAATCTAATAGAATGTAATATAATTTTATAAAATTTAAGAGAATCTAGGGGGATCTAAGAAAATTCTAATGTAAGGAAATCTAGGGAAATACTTCCAGAAAGTTCTAGGATGTTTTGAAAGTTTCAGAATGTTCCAGAAAGTTCTAAAATGTTCTAGAAATTTCTAGAATGTAAGGGAATCTAGGAGAATTAAAGGGAATATAAAATCTCATAAACCGTAAGAGAATCTAGGAAAATATTTACAAGTCTAATGCATTCTCTTAAAATCTAGTTGAATCTAAGGGAATCTTCATAATATCTAATGGAATCTAAGAAAATCTTGATGAAATCTTAGAGTTTTTTTAAGATTTTGCAAAGAGCCACAATAGAATGTTCTAAAATGTTTCATAATAAAGGTGTACAATATAAATCTTGAAAAGAAAATGTCCTAAATGCTCGGGCAAGCGCCTCGATCGAAAATGGAAAGTGTTTTAGAATTGTTTGCTTGCCAGATCCAAAATAAATTATTTTGGAAGGTTCTAAATGCTCATGGGTAAGCACCTCAATCAAATCTAGGGGAATCTTCATGAGTGCTAAATATAATACATAGAATGTTGAAGAATATAAAGGAATCACAAGAGAATCTCAGTAGAATCGTTGGTTACCTAGAGCACGACAGGCCTTGCATCGTGAAGAACATGCTAAAATGGGAACACGACCGTAGTAGGGACGCATTAATTTTCTTGTATATATATATATATATATATATATATATTTAAGATAGGGCAAATCATACCATACTGTCTTAAACTAGAAACATTTAAGAGTATGAAGGCAAAGATACAACAAAATACAGTGCCCTAGCAGAAAAAACATCACAGTTACACAAGCTTCACTTGGACCAGCCCATCCATCCAGAAAAATACAGCTTGTAGATCATTATAGACGTCTCCATCACAAAAGGCGGGTTCAAAGATGTTACCTGCCCGATCAAATCAGTTACAAATTAGCCCACGAGAAGGGTAAATGTAAAGCAACTAGCAGGTAAGCGAAGAAGAACCCAGTTTTCATCCTTTTTCTTTTTGTGTAAAAAGTAATTGTGACCTCATTTGAAACGTCCTCCAAGTTAGAAGGGCCTCCATCCTGTAAGCACAAGTCGGGCTTACGGATTATCATAAACAGGCTCAACATTTTCAGCATTGAGATTGGCTCTAATTGCAAAGACGTTGAACACATCTCCTAATCACATTTTGCGCTTGAAAATTGCTACCACGATTCCGAGGTGCAACTCTTTTTGATACCAAAATCACTTCTGCGCTTCTTATTCTTGGCTCCGGGTGAATGGCCAGCTCCTCTTTAGGACCCATTCTTGAGAAGCGGAATGCAAAGCAAAAAGCAAGCAAGAGAGTAGGAGCTTCTTGGAGTATTTCACGAGACCCATGTAGTTAATGGCGGGTTCCATTCCCAATGCCCACATTCAATTCCGCAGCCGCCACTATCTCCAAAGATCCGTGTCAAATATCTAAGGGGCAAATGAAATATTCCAGCTCTATGGTTCACCGCTTGAGAAATGGTATTAGCCAAAGCCCAAATAAGCTTAGGCCCAATGATTTTACCCTAGAATTATTTCATAAAAACCCAACTAAGATAGACCCATTCTAATTCCATTGGCCTCCTTAGAGAAACACGCATTTTAAGGCAGATTAGTAGCACCCATTAATATGTATGGCTCTATGGTAAGTTCCAACATTTAGCATATAATGTCAATAAGAGTATTTCGAGAGAAAATCATATTCACGCCTAGTTTGTAAAGTGCTAGTATGGACACATTTTCCATCCTTTGTTGCCATAATATAACGACAAATAGTGATAATAGTGGCAAAGGTAACTCTATCTAGCTTCACGCCTTCTTTGCTGTATTTGCTCAAAAAGGTGTAGAGTTACACACCCATCTCCATATTGGGCAAACCTTGCACTTGTTGTCCAAATGATCGTTCCAAGCATCCGCCATTCTAGGTTGCTAGCTCTTCCTATTCTAGCATGACCAATAAAAGCTTTGAGAATAAGATGGTCAAGTCAATAACCATGACCTAGGCTAGATCATAAAATTTAATCAGCAAGAGTAGCCAAGTCATGCATTTTGATAAATAAAATTCCTTTACGTTATGATGACCCTAACAAAATATGGGCTACCAATGCTAAAAAGGCCAATTTTCAAGCCTAAAAAATGTTACATACAAGGGCCTCCAAGTTAAAGGATGTATTAAATTCCCTCAAAATGTGTCAAGTGCCACATAAACTACAGGTGCCACACAAACTACAAAGTCTGATGTATTTCACCACACATATTAGAGTACAAAGATCGAGACAAGTGTACCCAACTCAGGCATTTAAACCTTGATTTGGGAGTTACTCATAATGTCTACGAGGATATAGGATGAGATGATCAATTTACCCAAGTTGCTAGCACTTCCTATTATGACACAGCCGTGAGCAACCTCGATATATATAGATATATTTATATATGTATATATATATATATACAAGAATTTAATACGCCCTACGATTGCATGTTCCTCTGAGCAAGTTCTAATTTTAGCATGTTTAGAAGGTTCTATGTTCTAGAACCCCCACCCAAAAACCAGAATGCTTATTCTCATCTGGATAGCTTTTTATATCTTGAACCCCCACCCAAAACCCGAATGCTTATTCTCATCCGGATAGCTTCTTTATATCTTGAAAAGAGGCTATTTTTTGCATCTATGCATGTGGGATATATGTGCAAACCCTAAATTCTAGAATAGTTTTTTCTAGAATAAGGTTCAAATTTCGTAACTTTTTTTTACTTTTTACAAAATTTTACAACTTTTTTTTATTGTTCTAGAAGGTTCTATATTCTAGAATAGGTTCTTGTACAATAAGGTTCAAATTTCGTAACTTTTTTTCTTTACTTTTTACAAAATTTTACAACTTCTTTTTTATTGTTCTAGAAGGTTCTATGTTTCAGAACCCCCCCTGAACTTTCCAGTACATTCCATAATTTTTGGAACATCCTAGATCTTCCTAGAGCATTCTAGAACTCTAATCTAGAATTTTCTAGCCAAAAACCAGAATGCTTATTCCCATCTGGATGGCCTCTTTATATACTGAAAAAAGGCTCTTTTTTGCATCTATGCATGTGGGATATATGTGCAAACCCTAAATTCTAGAACCATCCTAGATATTCTAGAATTATTAGGGTTGGAGGTAACCTTAACAAGAAAAAAGCACACTTATATTCCTGAATGGAAGTGTGGAAAGTTGGTTAAGGGGTTCCCCCCAAACCCCCCTTGTGGGGGTGAAGGGGTCAGGGGTTCAATTCCCTCCTAACGCAAAAAAATTTTGGGTAAAAGTTGGGAGATCCCCAAACAAATGGACGGTCGAGATGGGCCACCAGAGGGCCGCCAGGAAGCTTCTAGAAGCCACCAGATCCGACGGACGAGATTGCAAGGGAGCAAACCGACGGCCAAGATCTGAGGGGGGTGAATATAAAGAAGCTTCTGGAAGCCACTCCTAATAATTATATATATATAATGATAATGATATATATATATACAAGCCTACCTCCTACCGCAAGAAGTAGGGTCCAAAAAGAAAATTCAGTATATTGCTAGGTAGCGCAGGGTACCTAGCATTCTGCTAGGACCCTACGTTACCTGTAAATCGTTACTACGTTAAAAGCTAAAAGATAAATCACATAGCAGATATTCATACCTTTATGGTCCTGCTCAGGTTACAAGAAGCCCAATTTTTTAATGTTCATAAACCATAGAAATCTGTCATCATTCTGTGGCTAGTACTTGTCATTTTTGAAATTTCCCAATGCATCAGTAAATAGCAAACAGTAAGTAAGTAGCAAACCAGTAATAGCCAATGTAACAGTAAGTAAGTAGCAAACCAGTAATAGCCAATGTAATAGTAGAGCAGTGCGACTGGAAAACATAATGTTCAATAAATCACGAGAGGTGTACTATGTTCAATTAATTCAGGTGGACTCAAAAGGATAGAGTTTCATATCCTTGAATATGATAACAGATGTTTCAGCATATATACTTTCCTTTGCCTAGGGTCTAATCTAGCCAAGTCCATACTCCTAACTTGGTCACTTAACCGAAGCTAGAGAAATTCTGTCCTGGCACTACCCAGGCCCTAAACCAAATGAGTCCAACAAGAATACTAAATAATCAATATTAGTCTGAAACTGTTCATTACTTTCACATTCAGGCTACCTAGTAGAGGGCTGATTTCTCAAGCCCCAAAACTATGTGTCCTTAATGAAAAACTGTTACAAGCGATTCTTAAGCATATCTCAACACTTAACATTTAGGGATATTTAGTCGAGGGCTGATTTCTCAAGCCCCAAAACTATGCATCCTTAATGAAAAGTAGTTGAGACAAATTCTAAAGCATACGTACAAAGTAGAGAGCAAATTGCAAAGTAGACTTTTCTTGAAAGTGTATAGTATAAACAATAACTTGTAAAACGTGTATAGCATCTGGTTACATTTTTCGTAATTCCATAACCTTCCATGTTAACGCCAACCACGGTAGCAAAAAGCGCAGAGACAATTGGAGGAGAGAACCGTACTGCGCAGCCAATCATGCAAGCGTTAGCGATAATCCCGTTAACGATGCAAGGGCCAAAAGGTACATTGGGTCTCTCGCGGTTTATCACGATCACCAATTGTATCCTTTTGCCCTGGGAAAACACTAACAAGAAAGAGAAATAGAATTATAACTTGAGAATTTTCCAAATCCAAATAGTTGCAGTAGGATTTGCCATACATTAATCAAATTTATAAGTTATGCACTCCCAGATATAGACACGGTACATCAAGCTTGTAATAATTTCTAACTTCAACCTAAGCCTAGAAACTCAATAAAGAAAACGATATTGCTTATGCATTCCTCTTTGTATCACAAGTACAATTTACGCATGACCATATGAATGCACTAATGCACCAAGATACCCCTGAATAGGCTCATATGCCCATGCAAATAGCAAAAGCCTTCATACTAGCAAGGCTGGTTCAAAACAAGTAAAAATATTGACTCGGACCTTTAAAGTGTGTCGCCATATTATTATCCTACCGCAAGTTGGCATTCTTGGACCGTTTTTTATCCTTATATCTCAATAATTTCTAGCCATGTTCTAAGTGACATGGTGAGTCGATAGTCTTTGGTAATTGCAAAGATATCTATATGTGCTGGTATATGCCTTGAAACAAAGCTGAAAAATAAGGCAAAAACCGGTTATAATATTGTTTGCAACCCGAAAACCTCACAACATGCATCAATTTTGAATGCACGAAAAATACTGATGATGAACAAGCCGAACCAAGTATTTCGCCCGCTTGCATCCAAGGCTATTGTAAACTCCGGTTTAAAGGCATAAAATAAATTAAAGTACTAAAAGCTTATATAGAACAAACGAAATAACACGTTAGTTTCATCTTTCTATAAATCGTATAAAGATCCCGCATTGTTGACGGATCGGCAGACCCTAAAGCAAAATCAGTATGATGCATATAAGCCGAGGGTCATGGTATGCAGAACAAACCATGATTTCCACCTTATCTATTTATGCGAGTAAAGAATCTCAAGTAAAGCTCCAACACAAAGCAAATCGATAGTAATGATTCGCTCCTTAGAACATTTGGCCGGTTTCACCTTCAATAAAATGCATGGCTTCCATTTTTAGTTGAAACCGGGATCATGAAGCAAGATCTACCGATTAA
The DNA here is from genome assembly GCA_021234155.1 of Isoetes taiwanensis. Classification (NCBI taxonomy): domain Eukaryota; kingdom Viridiplantae; phylum Streptophyta; class Lycopodiopsida; order Isoetales; family Isoetaceae; genus Isoetes; species Isoetes taiwanensis. Next base: position 200,758 of record JAJEKV010000061.1, read on the forward strand.
GCTCATGAGGAGTTCGTTCCCCAAAATCTGAAAGATGGCATATCCAAAATGCATTTAAGGCTTGCATAAGCCAAATCGGTAAATGGCGCCAAAGATGCCATGCTTAATGCACCGTAAAAAGTGACCTGCATTCCTTGCTTGTATAAAATATCGAGGAGAACAAATGGATTTTGTAACAAAACCAGCCTTGCTACTGACACATCAAATTCCGGATTTGCATCAAGCTTCTATGTTTCAACCAAAACAGGCACTTCTACGGTCATTTTGGCTTCCCACAAGTCCGACCAGCCTATTTTTTGGCATGGGATGACCCCATTTCGTATTTCTTACGCTCATGCCAGATTCGATCTGCCTCGACCCTTTAGGGCTGCCTTCAAACGCCATCGCATATATCAGCGGTGAAAAGGGAGTTGAAACCCTAACATGATATACGCAAAAGACCTTTACAATTCCAAAGGTTTTATTTGCCCCATTTGTAACACAAAATACACATGAACAATGTCACCATGTGCATGGGTATAACTGTTATTTTAATAAACCGTTTATACTTCCTTGTAGACATACTACACACTATGGCATTAAGCCATGTTTCATATATGGCATATAACGTTTTGCCCTAGCTCGATTTCCATTCATCTGTATTTTTTTGCCAGAAATATATTTCTTGTGCCCTTTAAACAGTGTGGCCATTTCAAGCATGTCTTTATGACCAAGTGTGTGTACATGTTTTTTTGCACTTCAAAATATTGCTCTATTGCGTCCATACAAGAAAAGAGTATAGAGTGGTGCCATAGCAAATTAGGCCACCAATGCAACAAAGGAGACTACACCGCTCTTAGTATTTTGAGCCAGTGTTGTGAGAGTACTTGACATCTCACACGGTATGAGCTTCACAAGTGATGTAGCTAGCTCTTGTGTTGCAACCGTCTCCAACCTGTTATATATATTTATATTTATATATATATACAAGTCTTTGTACTATCAATGGGTCTATCGGCTATGGTTTATGAACATCTAGGAGTAAAATTCAAGTTTAAGATCAATATCAAGTTGATAGGCCATTTGTAATCGAAATTTCTCTATGAGTGACTTAATACTATGTAAGAGACCTCTGCTTTGGTCTCTTATACAGTATTAGATGTGTTTGATTGATATAAGTTCGATGCAATGGTTGTTTTAGCAAACAAAATAAAAAAAATAATATAGTTATAAATCGTTTAAATTGTCTATTCTATTCATTGTGCGATATTTTTATACACGTCTGTTTAGATTGCAGAGTTGAATTTGTTTTCTGTAGAGGAGCAAGAATATGAATTTCATGATGATTTTAACTTAAACCATTGTTTCTAGAAATCCACAAATCCCATGCAACCGGTTACTGTTAGTAATTCTTTAATAAAGTTCGATGGTGCATGATATACTTAGGTTCTTCCTGTTAATTTATTTAAATATTTCTTCTAGAACATTGTCTCATGATTGCTAACCCATGATTGTTAACCCATGAAGATAAACTAAATACCTCAAGGCCAAAGTTAGCACCATAAGTCAAAGTTAACCCTTGATAGTCAAACTCAATTCCAAAGAGAGGCCTAGTATTAAATGACATGCCCCCATTAAAAGTAATGACAATTGTCTTAAAAGTAATGACAGTTGTCTCTTGCAAAGTTGGTGCAATGTAAAATGGTCCTTGTTGCTAAGTTGAGATCGCATGAAGTCAACTTTATGAGACAACATTCTCAATATTTTTCCAATACCACTCCCTTGTGCTAATATCTATTTGTCTTGCTATACGCTACAATGGTCTTTCAAAAGGTTTGTTAGCCCTAGAAGTAGTATTATTAACCTATAATTTGTTAGCATCAAGAGTTCATATTGATATGGTTATTTTTGCTAGTTGAAACTGCTTGTTTCACGAACACAAAATTCTAATTGGAATCCAGTGACAGTAAGTTCCAAAATGCACAAACTTCACAAACAACCAGTAATGTAGACATGGCATTGCAGACTATTACTGAGCCGCAAAATGTAACTCTCCTACACGGATACTTTGCATTGACAATCTTGCAAGGCATTCAACAAAAGCGAAGAATCAAAGCATCCCTCAGTAGTCAATAAAGCCACCTTTTGCAATGTAGTATCTGAGGCTTGGAATGGCTTTTCATTTTCCATATAATGATGCTCTAGCAAGTTCAAATCAACTCTGGGTGTCAAATTAAGTCTTGTGAACACCCATCCTAGGTTTTCGTAATGCAGCTTCCTTTTGCAATCTCAACATGTCATCCCGGGGCATCTACTTTTGCAAGAAGGCTATACAACAGTTATTGCTTGTTCATTTATAGCCTAGTGTGATAATAGAATGACAAATGAAAATTCATTATGCCTAAAAGAATGCATGAAGTGTATTAGGGAATGTAAAGCAACACATCTATCACAAGATATTAGTACGTCAAATTGGGAATCAAACTCAATGTTGGTCCACAGTGGTTCCAATGCTTGCCACCAAACTGAACTTGGTTGCTTCCTAACCTGGTCTGTGACAAATAACATTTCATTTTCAAACTGCAACGTCCCATGGTGACAAATAAATTTACTAGACCAAAATCAACATAAAATTATTAAGATATTGCTATCTTAGTTCACCTTCACATGCAATCTCTGCCTTCAACATCATTCGAATTATCTGAAACATATAGCATCATTAGCTCTTACACGGTAGAAAATCCTAGAAAGAGTTGTTTTTCGGCAGTTGTTGTTCTATAAAGAATCGCGGATATACAGACCGCATAACACCGCACAAAAGTTGATAGCACATGTAAGAAAGACATGTTGTTACTTAGAAGGATAAGGCTGCCATTTCATACCTTATTGATTTGCAACCATTGTTGGATGCATTCAGAGTTATAATTATGCTGCCATAGAAGTCAATCAAGGATCACATTTCTCATATTCATGCCGACATATCACACACCTGCTCTGGATGCCTCTGAAAATATAGAAGTTGGCAGAGCAGCAATAACATCAGAGGCAAGACCTCTATTTTGTGTACCAACAGCCTCTCCAAGAGCCACTAGTTCCTGAAAAAACCTTGATACTGAGTTTTACCAAGAAGTTTCAGAACCATAATATCCAAAAGGAGCAAAGCACAGAATGAGCACAACATGAAGCTAGCAATTATAAAGGTTTCTCACCTCATCAGACATATTGTCAGGGTCCACAACTTGCCTTTCCTGCATGAGAACAACTTCCTGTGAATATTGAATATTGTAATTTTGAAACAATTTGTTGAGCAGCTGTTACAATTCCTACTTTTTCCTATGAGCTGGTCTAACAATTCCTAAAACACAATAAGAGTCCGGTTCAATAAGCATCTCACCTCGCAGAAGAAATCAAGCCAAGAACAAAGACCCCATGAGGAAACTTCAGTCATAAATGTAACTACTAGGATCTCCCAACAAGTCTATCAAGCTGGACGGGAAGCAAATGAGACAGTGCACTTACTCTAAACATGTTTGCTATTATGGTGCAAGGTTCCAAAGGTACTCAATAATGTTACAAATGAAGGGGCAAAACTTTCACACAGATGCTTCGATGAAAAAAAGGCAACTGATTTTTTGAATTGAAACTATACACAGTTTAAAATGGAGAAACGGTGGGCAATGGAGGAGTAGCAAAAGGATATACTTCCAATCCAGACATTATAACCTGTATCTGCTAGAATAGACTGATTGGAAGGTTTTAGAATCCACATATCTCGACCCTGCATACCAAAGATAAAAGATGAAAGATAACCTTGGTAGAGACCAATTAAAATAGAAAATGTGTAGCATAAAACCATCTTCCGTTAGAACCTGGAAATTATCAGAGAGATGGCTGAATAAGAGTCAAACTATCCCATTCAGATTGCAGACTCAAATAAACAACCGTTCACCAAAAACTCTTGGCAATCATAACCCCATGTCGAATTAACAAAGCACATAGTCTGTTTTGTCTATCAATCTTCCTCTGCACATTCCACGAGTGGCCACTGCCATAGCTGATACCATTCCTCTTTATGATACTATTACTTTGTTGAAATACCATTACCAGAACCCTTTCGTGATAATTGTTGCACAGTTGTTGATAATGAGGAACTCAAACCAAGAGAGATTTATGAGGTTTTCAAAAGTCATCATCCCATAAAAAATTATGCCACCTCGAAACCCCAAGACGGCAATGGAGCTTCCTATATCAGAAGAAGAAATTCTTAGCATCATAAAAGCTAAGAACATCAAAAGATAAGTGGGTATTACCACGGGAGGAGAGCGGAGCCTCAAAATGTCGAGAGATGACGACTATAGCGCGGAGAGGCAAACAAAGTTCTAGCAGATTATGGCTACAACACATGATACAACTTGATGAATATATACAAAAACCATGATTTGCATGGTTTGAACCTATCATCCAACAATGTGATGATGAAAGAAAAAAAAATGACAAAATGAGAAAAGAGGAAATTAACCTGAAGGACCAAAGAATGTCCAAGCTTGCAAGGGATTTTCAACTACAACAAACAGCTCGACAACGTCTTACAAAAAAAAGAAAAGCACATATCAATTCGGGTCATATCTATCTCTAATGAGAAAGAGGTGGTCGTCAAATCACAAATAGATAAACATAATAGAATCTTACCTCCACAACATAGAGCCAACTCCGTTGTTTATGTTAAGATTCTCCATCTTCGATTAAAGAAGGATACACCTGCACTTTCTTTGTCTAAGGGTAAAAGCATGCTACGGTGTACCACTTTTGGAACCCTCAAAAGTACCTACACTGGGTACTTTTAAAACTGGTACTTTCTGTTTTTTCTTTCCATTAAAAGCAATTGAAAATTTTTGAATTGAAGGTCAATCACATGTCAATCTATAGTATTAGAGGATAACAATACTATTAGAGACTAATATAAATGAATTAACTCTCAAACTTATTATTTATTGCAGCATTTATGCAAGTTCGATACCGAGGTGCTTGGTACTTTTCTGGGTATTTTTGCACTCCCTAAAAAGTACTTTAGATGGTACACCCTAGCATGCTTTCACCCCTAAGTAATATAATCTCTACAACAAATGATGCAAAAAAGTCAAATCCTTTCAGCATGGCAACATACATAAAGTAAAAAAAGAAGCTTAACACAAGGGTTTACGAACAAATCGGCAGATGCAAGCACACACCTTCCTCAATGGGAGGGATTAGATTGAGACAAAACCAGCTGGAGTAAAACAAAAGAAATTAGATTCACCAACACAGGCCCAGCTTGAACAAGTTCCCCCCAGATTCAAGCAGGTGGAGAAGCCTCTAGATTGCATGCCGAACAGAAGAGAAGAAAAAAATTAACTTTCATCTTCATTATCGACTGTCTGTACTGCAACTTGTCACCTGTTCACAGTTATTGCTTGTCTACCCACTTATCCTCAGAGAACAAAGAATATCGGCGCGAAAATACAATGAAATCTTAGCATAAAAGGAACCAACTATTGAATGCCAGTTATGGCATCCCACGACCTTTAACACCAGCAAGAAAAAGAAAATTAAACCAATCCGTCCAAACCCACCATAGCCACACCTGGAAAGCCATACGCCCCGCACTGCAAAGAAGCCCAACCGATCAAAACCCCGCAAAAGAAAGACAATGGGAAAAAACCACAATTGGGAGAAAAGAAAAAGATGAACTTTAGCCAAACCTGGGGCTTTTCTCTGATGCTCCGTTTCTCCAAATTGAATGAACCAACTCCTCCGGTGTTGTAGAACATCATCCTACTCGTCCCGCTCCTTCAATCACCCGCCACTTCTTGGTTCATTGAATAAGAAATTGAACCGGGGGCACCAACGAAACCAAACAAAGGCAAGCATAAACGTCGTCAAAAAAAGAAAATTACGCCCGGCATCGCAAGGCTTCTAAAAATTGGCATTTTGAATCAATCCGCCCAAGCCCACCTAGCAAGCCACACAATCCCTGCACCATTAACCTTAGCCGATCAAAATCCCCGTAGAAGCCACAACACAACAGTCTGACCATGAGATGAGATTCAATGGAGAAATCAAATTGGGGAGGCGGGGGACGGATCCGAACTGGACGGCGGGGGATTATTTGGGGGTTTTAACGTGGGCCGTCCAGATCCGAGATGGACGGCCCGGGATTCCAAGATCTACATTCAATATAATCCAACGGCCTTAATCAAAAGCCCCAATTTTAAGTGGGTTGCTTGGGATGACGACGTGGCTTCCTCTCGGCCGTCGGATCTCTAACTGGACCCGTCCATGGGGCGACACCTCGGGTCGGAAACAAGGGGGCAGCTTATATAATTGTATATATATAACAGATATATACAAGCCTACCTCCTACCGCAGGAAGTAGGGTCCTAAAAGAAAATTCAGTATATTGCTAGGTAGCGCAGGGTACCTAGCATTCTGCTAGGACCCTACGTTACCTGTAAATCGTTACTACGTTAAAAGCTAAAAGATAAATCACATAGCAGATATTCATACCTTTATGGTCCTGCTCAGGTTACAAGAAGCCCAATTTTTTAATGTTCATAAACCATAGAAATCTGTCATCATTCTGTGGCTAGTACTTGTCATTTTTGAAATTTCCCAATGCATCAGTAAATAGCAAACAGTAAGTAAGTAGCAAACCAGTAATAGCCAATGTAACAGTAAGTAAGTAGCAAACCAGTAATAGCCAATGTAATAGTAGAGCAGTGCGACTGGAAAACATAATGTTCAATAAATCACGAGAGGTGTACTATGTTCAATTAATTCAGGTGGACTCAAAAGGATAGAGTTTCATATCCTTGAACTAGTAATGGTGCCCAGCGTTGCTGGGCATAAGTCTGGCAACTGTTGGTTTGAACATTTTATAATAGAAGTTACAGTGCCCAGCGTTGCTGGGCATACGTTATATGCCAAAAGAGGCGTATGTGCTTTCTTCATATAGTTGTCATTGCATATGAGTTGAATGCGCAGTTACAATAGTTGCAATTAATTAGTTTGGCTTGTGTGTTTTGTGTCTTGGATTATAGTTGCACATAGTTAGTTTAGTATGGATTGGGGGGCTGCATTTAGAAAGGAATTATGAAAAACAACCCTCCTTTATGTCATTTGCCACACTGTTTGTATCATTTCATTATTCGTTAGAGTTTGTTATTTAATAGAAAGTGGAAGTATTCAGCAAAATGCTTATATTGAACCATTGCACTTCCTAGTTTTGCGGAGGGAGTGACGTGCGATTGTAGTTGGATCTTCTTGGGATACAAATACAAAAGTAACAAAGGTTTTACACCATAAAGGCATCATTGACCGACATGGAAAAGAAAAGAATATAATTATCCTACATCCTTGAGCATGTGCTAGCGAAATTCATGCATTGACCCACTGTGAAGTTTATAGACATAATTTGCATCTTCAGATACAGGACAATCTGTTCAAATTATTTCCAAAATGTGTGGAAACAATCGAGCATCAGAAGACAGGAAAATAATTTTGTATAAAATCTTCATCAACTACAAAATGCTCTAGGTTGGTAAAGTCCAGTCACATGGCAATCTCAGCAAGCTAAAGATGCTTGCAAGAAATTCAACTTCAAACAAATGCAAGTTGAAAAGGCAACACAAACAACAGAATTTCAGCAGCAAGAAGATCTCCATTTGACCTCTAATCTTGGCAATCACATGCTATCATTGTGAATGATCTTATATTGTATCCCCATTAACAACTTTATTTTTAAGTGTCCTAATATGCACCTCTAGTTGCCTTCCCTAAGCCACAGGGAAGGTCAATTGTCATTGCCTTTAACTTCCGCATAAGATCGAATAACAGATGCATACCATCTTTACCTGAGAATGAGTCTTTACCTGATTGGCATACCATCCTGAAGCAAACTGTCTTGTGTTTAAAATCTTATCATATCAACTGGCTGCATGAAGAACACCAAACGTAAAATCTGCAGAAGACCTTAATGCACCTTGCTTTTCCATGCCTACATAGTCATCTGATGGTGTTCATCTTTCTTTGCCAAATGCAAATGAGGACTCCATCTGTTAGTCACCATGAAGAGGGTAAATTCAAGCACAATCAGAAGGGCTTAATGCACAAGGGGTTAATGCACCCTGCTTTGCCATGTTTATATACTCATCTGATGTTGTCCATTTTTGTGTGCTAAGAACTGTTAATCACCTTGAAGAGCATAATCAAAATTTACTATAAGTGTTGCAGAGTTGCTACTGAGCTCTCCACTTCCTATCTCAGCTATAAAATCCAATCCTTTTGAACTCAATTCATCTATAGTGGCATGAGCATCACTGAGGCAAATTGTTCCTACAGTTCAACAGAATGGCAAGACCTGTGGCATGGGTAGAAGGCAAGCATGCGAGATTTTTTGCCGTATAGCTGCATACAATTTCAAACAAAATAAAGCTTGAACCATAGCTATACATGCAAGCAAAAACAACCAAGGAAATTCGAAATTACCTGTAGCAGCCATATAAGATAATCGCTGGCATGGAGCATTGGGAAGTGTCGAAATTAGAAAAATTGTTCAGATGGAATACGGAACTAAGAAGTCCGTTATTTTTTTGGTCTGGGAGCAGAAATGCAAAGCAGAACAGTGGAAATCAGATTGGTGATGCCTGCTCGCCCCACAACCTCTGGCAAACGCTCCAGAGCTCCGCAAACGGAAGTTACTTTAACCAAAACCCTCATTTGAAATTGCCAGCCGCCCTGAACTGGAGGAAGCCTAAGCTCTAACCCTATAGAGCAAAAAACAGAAGCGCTAAAAAAAGCCTAAGGGAATCGTGGAAACAACCATCCATCCATTCTAGGCAAAATAATCTAGACCGTCAGATTTAGGGCGTGGTCCATTACTTGCACTAAAACATTATAATATAAGATATGATAACAGATGTTTCAGCATATATACTTTCCTTTGCCTAGGGTCTAATCTAGCCAAGTCCATACTCCTAACTTGGTCACTTAACCGAAGCTAGAGAAATTCTGTCCTGGCACTACCCAGGCCCTAAACCAAATGAGTCCAACAAGAATACTAAATAATCAATATTAGTCTGAAACTGTTCATTACTTTCACATTCAGGCTACCTAGTAGAGGGCTGATTTCTCAAGCCCCAAAACTATGTGTCCTTAATGAAAAACTGTTACAAGCGATTCTTAAGCATATCTCAACACTTAACATTTAGGGATATTTAGTCCAGGGCTGATTTCTCAAGCCCCAAAACTATGCATCCTTAATGAAAAGTAGTTGAGACAAATTCTAAAGCATACGTACAAAGTAGAGAGCAAATTGCAAAGTAGACTTTTCTTGAAAGTGTATAGTATAAACAATAACTTGTAAAACGTATAGCATACAGTTACATTTTTTTCGTAATTCCATAACCTTCCATGTTAACGCCAACCCTGGTAGCAAAAACAGAGACAATTGGAGGAGAGAACCCGTACCTGCAGCCAATCATGCAAACGTTAGCAGTAATCCCGGTAACGATGCAAGGGCCAAAAGGTACATTGGGTCTCTCAGTTTATCACTGATCACCAATTGTATCCTTTTGCCCTGGGAAAACACTAACAAGAAAGAGAAATAGAATTATAACTTGAGAATTTTCCAAATCCAAATAGTTGCAGTAGGATTTGCCATACATTAATCAAATTTATAAGTTATGCACTCCCAGATATAGACCTGGTACATCAAGCTTGTAATAATTTCTAACTTCAACCTAAGCCTAGAAACTCAATAAAGAAAACGCATATTGCTTATGCATTCCTCTTTGTATCACAAGTACAATTTCTGCATGACCATATGAATGCACTAATGCACCAAGATACCCTGAATAGGCTCATATGCGGCCCAGGCAAATAGCAAAAGCCTTCATACTAGCAAGGCTGGTTCAAAACAGTAAAAAATATTGACTCAGACCTTTAAAGTGTGTCGCCATATTATCGGCTGCAAGTTGGCATTCTTGGACCGTTTTTTTATCCTTATATCTCAATAACTTCTAGCCATGTTCTAAGTGACATGGTGAGTCTGTTAGTGCTGGTAATTGCAGCATATCTATATGTGCTGGTATATGCCTTGAAACAAAGCTGAAAAATAAGGCAAAAACCAGTTATAATATTGTTTGCAACCTGAAAACCTCACAACATGCATCAATTTTGAATGCACGAAAAATACAGTGATGAACAAGCGAACCAAGTATTTCGGCCTGCTTGCATCCAAGGCTATTGTAAACTCCAGTTTAAAGGAATAAAATAAATTAAAGTACTAAAAGCTTATATAGAACAGTACGAAATACCTGTTAGTTTCATCTTTCTATAACTGCATAAAGATCCGGCATTGTTGACAGATCGGCAGCCTAAAGCAAAATCTGTATGATGCATATAAGCCGAGGCTGTCATGGTATGGCGGTAACAGCCATGATTTCCACCTTATCTATTTATGCCAGAGTAAAGAATCTCAGTAAAGCTCCAACACAAAGCAAATCGATAGTAATGACTGCTCCTTAGAACATTTCGGCCAGTTTCACCTTCAATAAAATGCATGGCTTCCATTTTTTAGTTGAAACCGGATCATGAAGCAAGATCTACTGATTAAGCTCATGAGGAGTTCGTTCCCCAAAATCTGAAAGATGGCATATCCAAAAATGCATTTAAGGCTTGCATAAGCCAAATCGGCCAAAGTAGCGCCAGCATGCCATGCTTGCGACCAGAAAAAGCTGACCCAGATTCCTTGCTTGTATAAAATATCAGAGAACAAATGGATTTTGTAACAAACCAGCCTTGCTACAGACACATCAAATTCCGGATTTGCATCAAGCTTCTATGTTTCAACCAAAACAGGCACTTCTACGGTCATTTTGGCTTCCCACAAGTCCGACCAGCCTATTTTTGGCATGGGATGACCCCATTTCGTATTTCTTCTGCTCTGTCATGCAGATTCGATCTGCCTCAGCCCTTTTAGGGCGGCCTTCAAACGCCATCGCAAATATCAACGGTAAAAGGGAGTTGAAACCCTAACATGATATCTGCAAAAGACCTTTACAATTCCAAAGGTTTTATTTGCCCCCATTTGTAACACAAAATACACATGAACAATGTCACCATGTGCATGGGTATAACTGTTATTTTGTACCGGTTATACTTCCTTGTAGACATACTACACACTATGGCATTAAGCCATGTTTCATATATGGCATATACGTTTTTGCCCTAGCTCGATTTCCATTCATCTGTATTTTTTTGCCAGAAATATATTTCTTGTGCCCTTTAAACAGTGTGGCCATTTCAAGCATGTCTTTATGACCAAGTGTGTGTACATGTTTTTTTGCACTTCAAAATATTGCTCTATTGCGTCCATACAAGAAAAGAGTATAGAGTGGTGCCATAGCAAATTAGGCCACCAATGCAACAAAGGAGACTACACCGCTCTTAGTATTTTGAGCCAGTGTTGTGAGAGTACTTGACATCTCTCACAGCGGTATGAGCTTCACAAGTGATGTAGCTAGCTCTTGTGTTGCAACCGTCTCCAACCTGTTATATATATTTATATTTATATATATATACAAGTCTCTGTACTATCAATGGGTCTATCGGCTATGGTTTATGAACATCTAGGAGTAAAATTCAAGTTTAAGATCAATATCAAGTTGATAGGCCATTTGTAATCGAAATTTCTCTATGAGTGACTTAATACTATGTAAGAGACCTCTGCTTTGGTCTCTTATACAGTATTAGATGTGTTTGATTGATATAAGTTCGATGCAATGGTTGTTTTAGCAAACAAAATAAAAAAAATAATATAGTTATAAATCTTTTAAATTGTCTATTCTATTCATTGTGCGATATTTTTATACACGTCTGTTTAGATTGCAGAGTTGAATTTGTTTTCTGTAGAGGAGCAAGAATATGAATTTCATGATGATTTTAACTTAAACCATTGTTTCTAGAAATCCACAAATCCCATGCAACCGGTTACTGTTAGTAATTCTTTAATAAACTTCGATGGTGCATGATATACCTAGGTTCTTCCTGTTAATTTATTTAAATATTTCTTCTAGAACATTGTCTCATGATTGCTAACCCATGATTGTTAACCCATGAAGATAAACTAAATACCTCAAGGCCAAAGTTAGCACCATAAGTCAAAGTTAACCCTTGATAGTCAAACTCAATTCCAAAGAGAGGCCTAGTATTAAATGACATGCCCCCATTAAAAGTAATGACAATTGTCTTAAAAGTAATGACAGTTGTCTCTTGCAAAGTTGGTGCAATGTAAAATGGTCCTTGTTGCTAAGTTGAGATCGCATGAAGTCAACTTTATGAGACAACATTCTCAATATTTTTCCAATACCACTCCCTTGTGCTAATATCTATTTGTCTTGCTATACGCTACAATGGTCTTTCAAAAGGTTTGTTAGCCCTAGAAGTAGTATTATTAACCTATAATTTGTTAGCATCAAGAGTTCATATTGATATGGTTATTTTTGCTAGTTGAAACTGCTTGTTTCACGAACACAAAATTCTAATTGGAATCCAGTGACAGTAAGTTCCAAAATGCACAAACTTCACAAACAACTAGTAATGTAGACATGGCATTGCAGACTATTACTGAGCCGCAAAATGTAACTCTCCTACACGGATTATGCTATTTCTAATTCAATACTTTGCATTGACAATCTTGCAAGGCATTCAACAAAAACAGTAAATCAGCATCCTGTAGTCAATAAAGCCACCTTTTGCAATGTAGTATCTGAGGCTTGGAATGGCTTTTCATTTTCCATATAATGATGCTCTAGCAAGTTCAAATCAACTCTGGGTGTCAAATTAAGTCTTGTGAACACCCATCCTAGGTTTTAAATAATCTGACTTCCTTTTGCAATCTCAACATGTCATCCCGGGGCATCTACTTTTGCAAGAAGGCTATACAACAGTTATTGCTTGTTCATTTATAGCCTAGTGTGATAATAGAATGACAAATGAAAATTCATTATGCCTAAAAGAATGCATGAAGTGTATTAAGGAATGTAAAGCAACACATCTATCACAAGATATTAGTACGTCAAATTGGGAATCAAACTCAATGTTGGTCCACAGTGGTTCCAATGCTTGCCACCAAACTGAACTTGGTTGCTTCCTAACCTGGTCTGTGACAAATAACATTTCATTTTCAAACTGCAACGTCCCATGGTGACAAATAAATTTACTAGACCAAAATCAACATAAAATTATTAAGATATTGCTATCTTAGTTCACCTTCACATGCAATCTCTGCCTTCAACATCATTCGAATTATCTGAAACATATAGCATCATTAGCTCTTACACGGTAGAAAATCCTAGAAAGAGCAGTGCCTGACAGTTGTTGTTCTATAAAGAACTGCCAGATACTTCTGCACTGCATAACATGCACAAAAGTTGATAGCACATGTAAGAAAGACATGTTGTTACTTGTCAATCAAGGATCACATTTCTCATATTCATGCCGACATATCACACACCTGCTCTGGATGCCTCTGAAAATATAGAAGTTGGCAGAGCAGCAATAACATCAGAGGCAAGACCTCTATTTTGTGTACCAACAGCCTCTCCAAGAGCCACTAGTTCCTGAAAAAACCTTGATACTGAGTTTTACCAAGAAGTTTCAGAACCATAATATCCAAAAGGAGCAAAGCACAGAATGAGCACAACATGAAGCTAGCAATTATAAAGGTTTCTCACCTCATCAGACATATTGTCAGGGTCCACAACTTGCCTTTCCTGCATGAGAACAACTTCCCTCGTGAATATTGTAAGCTGTTGTTGAACAGTTACCAGTATGAGCTGGTCTAACAATTCCTAAAACACAATAAGAGTCCGGTTCAATAAGCATCTCACCTCGCAGAAGAAATCAAGCCAAGAACAAAGACCCCATGAGGAAACTTCAGTCATAAATGTAACTACTAGGATCTCCCAACAAGTCTATCAAGCTGGACGGGAAGCAAATGAGACAGTGCACTTACTCTAAACATGTTTGCTATTATGGTGCAAGGTTCCAAAGGTACTCAATAATGTTACAAATGAAGGGGCAAAACTTTCACACAGATGCTCCGATGAAAAAAAGGCAACTGATTTTTTGAATTGAAACTATGCACAGTTTAAAATGGAGAAACGGTGGGCAATGGAGGAGTAGCAAAAGGATGTACTTCCAATCCAGACATTATAACCTGTATCTGCTAGAATAGACTGATTGGAAGGTTTTAGAATCCACATATCTCCACCCTGCATACCAAAGATAAAAGATGAAAGATAACCTTGGTAGAGACCAATTAAAATAGAAAATGTGTAGCATAAAACCATCTTCTGTTTGAACCTGGAAATTATCAGAGAGATGGCTGAATAAGAGTCAAACTATCCCATTCAGATTGCAGACTCAAATAAACGACCGCTCACCAAAAACTCTTGGCAATCATAACTCCATGTCGAATTAACAAAGCACATAGTCCGTTTTGTCTATCAATCTTCCTCTGCACATTCCAGGAGTGGCCACTGCCATAGCTGATACCATTCCTCTTTATGATACTATTACTTTGTTGAAATACCATTACCAGAACCCTTTCGTGATAATTGTTGCACAGTTGTTGATAATGAGGAACTCAAACCAAGAGAGATTTATGAGGTTTTCAAAAGTCATCATCCCATAAAAAATTATGCCACCCTGAAACCCCAAGACGGCAATGGAGCTTCCTATCTGTAAAGAAGAAATTCTTAGCATCATAAAAGCTAAGAACATCAAAAAGATAAGTGGGTATTACCACAGAGGAGAGCGGAGCCTCAAAAATGTCAGAGATGACAGCTATAGCGGCAGAGGCAGCAAAGTTCTAGCAGATTATGGCTACAACACATGATACAACTTGATGAATATATACAAAAAACCATGATTTGCATGGTTTGAACCTATCATCCAACAATGTGATGATGAAAGAAAAAAATGACAAAATGAGAAAAGAGGAAATTAACCTGAAGGACCAAAGAATGTCCAAGCTTGCAAGGGATTTTCAACTACAACAAACAGCTCGACAACGTCTTACAAAAAAAAGAAAAGCACATATCAATTCGGGTCATATCTATCTCTAATGAGAAAGAGGTGGTCGTCAAATCACAAATAGATAAACATAATAGAATCTTACCTCCACAACATAGAGCCAACTCCGTTGTTTATGTTAAGATTCTCCATCTTCAGTTCTGAAGGATACACCTGCACTTTCTTTGTCTAAGGGTAAAAGCATGCTACGGTGTACCACTTTTGGAACCCTCAAAAGTACCTACACTGGGTACTTTTAAAACTGGTACTTTCTGTTTTTTCTTTCCATTAAAAGCAATTGAAAATTTTTGAATTGAAGGTCAATCACATGTCAATCTATAGTATTAGAGGATAACAATACTATTAGAGACTAATATAAATGAATTAACTCTCAAACTTATTATTTATTGCAGCATTTATGCAAGTTCCCAGTACCCAGTGCTTGGTACTTTTCTGGGTATTTTTGCACTCCCTAAAAAGTACTTTAGATGGTACACCCTAGCATGCTTTCACCCCTAAGTAATATAATCTCTACAACAAATGATGCAAAAAAGTCAAATCCTTTCAGCATGGCAACATACATAAAGTAAAAAAAGAAGCTTAACACAAGGGTTTACGAACAAATCGGCAGATGCAAGCACACACCTTCCTCAATGGGAGGGATTAGATTGAGACAAAACCAGCTGGAGTAAAACAAAAGAAATTAGATTCACAAGCCTCTAGATTGCATGCCGAACAGAAGAGAAGAAAAAAATTAACTTTCATCTTCATTATCGACTGCAACTTGTCACCTGTTCACAGTTATTGCTTGTCTACCCACTTATCCTCAGAGAACAAAGAATATCGGCGCCAAAATACAATGAAATCTTAGCATAAAAGGAACCAACTATTGAATGCCAGTTATGGCATCCCACGACCTTTAACACCAGCAAGAAAAAGAAAATAAAACCAATCCGTCCAAACCCACCATAGCCACATCTGGAAAGCCATACAGCCCCCGCACCAGCAAGCCCAACTGATCAAAACCCCTGCAAAAGAAAGACAATCGGGAAAAAACCACAATTGGGAGAAAAGAAAAAGATGAACTTTAGCCAAACCTGGGGCTTTTCTCTGATGCTCCGTTTCTCCAAATTGAATGAACCAACTCCTCCGGTGTTGTAGAACATCATCCTACTCGTCCCGCTCCTTCAATCACCCGCCACTTCTTGGTTCATTGAATAAGAAATTGAACCAGGGCACCAACGAAACCAAACAAAGGCAAGCATAAAACGTCGTCCAAAAAAAGAAAATTACGCCCAGACTGCAAGGCTTCTAAAAATTGGCATTTTGAATCAATCCGCCCAAGCCCACCTAGAAAGCCACACAATCCCTGCACCATTAACCTTAGCCGATCAAAATCCCCGTAGAAGCCACAACACAACAGTCTGACCATGAGATGAGATTCAATGGAGAAATCAAATTGGGGGAGGCAGGGGACGGATCTGGAACTGGACGAAGGCAGGGGATTATTTGGGGGTTTTAACGTGGGCCGTCCAGATCTGAGATGGACGGCCAGGATTCCAAGATCTACATTCAATATAATCCAACGGCCTTAATCAAAAGCCCCAATTTAAGTGGGTTGCTTGGGGATGACGACGTGGCTTCCTCTCGGCCGTCGGATCTCACAATCTGGACCGTCCAGACGGCGACACCTCGGGTCGAAAACAAGGGGGCAGCTTATATAATTGTATATATATAACAGATATATACAAGCCTACCTCCTACCGCAGGAAGTAGGGTCCTAAAAGAAAATTCAGTATATTGCTAGGTAGTAGCAGGTACCTAGCATTCTGCTAGGACCCTACGTTACCTGTAAATCGTTACTACGTTAAAAGCTAAAAGATAAATCACATAGCAGATATTCATACCTTTATGGTCCTGCTCAGGTTACAAGAAGCCCAATTTTTTAATGTTCATAAACCATAGAAATCTGTCATCATTCTGTGGCTAGTACTTGTCATTTTTGAAATTTCCCAATGCATCAGTAAATAGCAAACAGTAAGTAAGTAGCAAACCAGTAATAGCCAATGTAATAAAGAAGTAAGTAGCAAACCAGTAATAGCCAATGTAATAGTAGAGCAGTGCGACTGGAAAACATAATGTTCAATAAATCACGAGAGGTGTACTATGTTCAATTAATTCAGGTGGACTCAAAAGGATAGAGTTTCATATCCTTGAATATGATAACAGATGTTTCAGCATATATACTTTCCTTTGCCTAGGGTCTAATCTAGCCAAGTCCATACTCCTAACTTGGTCACTTAACCGAAGCTAGAGAAATTCTGTCCTGGCACTACCCAGGCCCTAAACCAAATGAGTCCAACAAGAATACTAAATAATCAATATTAGTCTGAAACTGTTCATTACTTTCACATTCAGGCTACCTAGTAGAGGGCTGATTTCTCAAGCCCCAAAACTATGTGTCCTTAATGAAAAACTGTTACAAGCGATTCTTAAGCATATCTCAACACTTAACATTTAGGGATATTTAGTCGAGGGCTGATTTCTCAAGCCCCAAAACTATGCATCCTTAATGAAAAGTAGTTGAGACAAATTCTAAAGCATACGTACAAAGTAGAGAGCAAATTGCAAAGTAGACTTTTCTTGAAAGTGTATAGTTTAAACATTAACTTGTAAAACGTATAGCATACAGTTACATTTTTTTCGTACTTCCACAACCTTCCATGTTAACGCCAACCCTGGTAGCAAAAACAGAGACAATTGGAGGAGAGAACCCGTACCTGCAGCCAATCATGCAAACGTTAGCAGTAATCCCGGTAACGATGCAAGGGCCAAAAGGTACATTGGGTCTCTCAGTTTATCACTGATCACCAATTGTATCCTTTTGCCCTGGGAAAACACTAACAAGAAAGAGAAATGGAATTATAACTTGAGAATTATCCAAATCCAAATAGTTGCAGTAGGATTTGCCATACATTAATCAAATTTATAAGTTATGCACTCCCAGATATAGACCTGGTGCATCAAGCTTGTAATAATTTCTAACTTCAGCCTAAGCCTAGAAACACAATAAAGAAAATGCATATTGCTTATGCATTCCTCTTTGTATCACAAGTACAATTTCTGCATGACCATATGAATGCACTAATGCACCAAGATACCCTGAATAGGCTCATATGCGGCCCAGGCAAATAGCAAAAGCCTTCATACTAGCAAGGCTGGTTCACAACAGTAGAAAATATTGACTCAGACCTTTAAAGTGTGTCGCCATATTATCGGCTGCAAGTTGGCATTCTTGGACCGTTTTTTTATCCTTATATCTCAATAACTTCTAGCCATGTTCTAGGTGACATGGAGAGTCTGTTAGTGCTGGTAATTGCAGCATATCTATATGTGCTGGTATATGCCTTGAAACAAAGCTGAAAAATAAGGCAAAAACCAGTTATAATATTGTTTGCAACCTGAAAACCTCACAACATGCTTCAATTTTGAATGCACGAAAAATACAGTGATGAACAAGCGAACCAAGTATTTCGGCCTGCTTGCATCCAAGGCTATTGTAAACTCCAGTTTAAAGGAATAAAATAAATTAAAGTACTGAAAGCTTATATAGAACAGTACGAAATACCTGTTAGTTTCATCTTTCTATAACTGCATAAAGATCCGGCATTGTTGACAGATCGGCAGCCTAAAGCAAAATCTGTATGATGCATATAAGCCGAGGCTGTCATGGTATGGCGGTAACAGCCATGATTTCCACCTTATCAATTTATGCCAGAGTAAAGAATCTCAGTATAGCTCCAACACAAAGCAAATCGAAAGTAGTGACTGCTCCTTAGAACATTTCGGCCAGTTTCACCTTCAATAAAATGCATAGCTTCCATTTTTTTAATTGAAACCGGATCATGAAGCAAGATCTACTGATTAAGCTCATGAGGAGTTCGTTCCCCAAAATCCGAAAGATGGCATATCCAAAAATGCATTTAAGGCTTGCATAAGCCAAATCGGCCAAAGTAGCGCCAGCATGCCATGCTTGCGACCAGAAAAAGCTGACCCAGATTCCTTGCTTGTATAAAATATCAGAGAATAAATGGATTTTGTAACAAACCAGCCTTGCTACAGACACATCAAATTCCGGATTTGCAACAAGCTTCTATGTTTCAACCAAAACAGGCACGTCTGCGCTCTTTTTGGCTTCCCACAAGTCCGACCAGCCTATTTTTGGCAAGGGATAACCCCATTTCGTATTTCTTCTGCTCTGTCATGCAGATTCGATCTGTCTCAGCCCTTTTAGGGCGGCCGTTCAAACGCCAACGCAAATATCACAGTAAAAGGGAGTTGAAACCCTAACATGATATCTGCAAAAGACCTTTACAATTCCAAAGGTTTTATTTGCCCCCATTTGTAACACAAAATACACATGAACAATGTCATCATGTGCATGGGTATATCTGTTATTTTGTACCGGTTATACTTCCTTGTAGACATACTACACACTATGGCATTAAGCCATGTTTCATATATGGCATATACGTTTTTGCCCTAGCTCGATTTCCATTCATCTGTATTTTTTTGCCAGAAATATATTTCTTGTGCCCTTTAAACAGTGTGGCCATTTCAAGCATGTCTTTATGACCAAGTGTGTGTACATGTTTTTTTGCACTTCAAAATATTGCTCTATTGCGTCCATACAAGAAAAGAGTATAGAGTGGTGCCATAACAAATTAGGCCACCAATGCAACAAAGGAGACTACACCGCTCTTAGTATTTTGAGCCAGTGTTGTGAGAGTACTTGACATCTCTCACAGCGGTATGAGCTTCACAAGTGATGTAGCTAGCTCTTGTGTTGCAACCGTCTCCAACCTGTTATATATATTTATCATGGCTATATATCTGTTATATATACACAATTATTTGAATCTAGATGCCGAGATGTCGCCGTCTGGACGGTTTAGATTGTGAGATCCAACGGTCCTGACGAAGCCACCTCAATCCACCCAAGCACCCCCTTATATATAAGACATTGAGGTGTCGCCGTCTCCACCGTCCATGTTTGAGATCGATGGTTTGGATCAAAAGCCCTTTCCTTTGGGGCTTTTAATCTAGACCGTCGAAAGTGCTGGATTAATGGTCAAGATTTAGCCCCGAATATTAAATGCAATAAATGCCGAGGTGGCCCCCGTTATTTGGGGCTTTTGATGTGGCCCGTTAGATCTAGGGATTCAATCGTAGCCGTTTGTAGAAAAGGTGTAGAGTGTGTAGATATTTTCATCCTGGCCGTCCATCTCAGATCTGGACGGCCCACAACAAAAGCCCCAATTCGATTTTTGTGGCTTGCCCTAATCAACAACAAAACTCCGGCGAGATACAGCAGGGAGGCGAAATCTTATTCTGAAGGGTGACTATAGTATCCAAGCGTCTACCGACTTCGCCATGCCATTTCCGTCTCCACATCTTCGACAGGGCCATGGGCCATTGCCCCTTGCAAAAGCGCCTCATTTTATACCGGACTTTGGACCCCCAAGATGCTATTTCATCTCTGTTTCAGGTCCGGCAATTGTTCATGTCGAAATAGAAGCTTCGATTTGTGGCCCATCGGAGCCCCGGATACAAATACTTCTATTCTGATGATAAATCTGGTAGTCCATTTCTGGCAAGATGGCTTGATTTTCTCCCGAGTCTGATATTGGGTTTTTCGTACCTTCAGAAATTTATGGCATGCATTTGAAGCCAAGCTTTTGGGCAACGATTTTCGAAGCTTAAGGTGGGTAAGATCTTGCCTTATTTGCTGAATAGATGGTTTGCTGGTCCCTTCAAATGTTTTGTTAAAGAATCGCCCAAAACTCCACCTCCTGATGGCCAACGTCTCAGGGTTCTGTTGAATGAACGTATAAAAAGGGTGGATTCGGTTCCCAGGTCTGGTCGCAGGGGAAATTTTCTTGCGGCCCTTATTGATAATGGCAGAATTCAAGATAAGGAGAAGGTAATTTTCTTGTGTAAATGATGTAAGCAAATTTATGGGTTGTCACATTTTGAAGCCCATGCCGGAAGCAAACTTCACAGACCTGAAGCAAATATGTTCCTAAAGGATAATGGGTCTCTTTCAGAGTGTCAACGTGTAGCGTTTGGAACTGTTCCCGTTCCCAGGATGTTGATGGTAGTGAACGGCACTCATTGCGATCAATGTGAACAGGCTGAGTGGAGTGACAGTTGAATATGCCTTTTCTAATGTCAAGCAAACATGCTAATCTCCTTTTTTTGTTGCAGATCATGTATCGTGGTTCACACCCAAAGGCATTAGAGTTGGAAGTTGAAATGCTACGTGGGAAGCTTTGTGAGGAAGGTAAGTGGTCCGAGTGTCCAATTACTTCTCATCTGCAATTTAAAGTAAAAACACTCGAACTTTTGAGGTTCCCATGTTAATTTTCATCATTATTTTCGATTCTGGCGCAGGTCTTCGTGCAGCTGTGGGTAGGGTAAATTATCTTGATGATGGATTGACCTGGACATTGTTGACATTGTTGAGATCAACAGAGCAAGACAAAGAAGCCAAGTATGATTACCTAAATGATGATGGCAGCAAATTTGCCATTGCATTAGATGTTATGCAAGAATGTTTCTGTCCAATGGTAGATCCACTCTGAGACATTGAAGTGATTTCTCATGTTGTCTACAACCGTCAGTAAGTATTAAAACATGCAAGTCTACATTTGTCTTATTCTCTCATTCTGATGACTAATTATTTGATCTTTCCAACTTTTAGGTCTGCATTGAAACGGTTAAATTTTCGTGGATTTTATTGTGTAATATTGGAGGAGGGAGATGAGATTATTTCTGTAGCGACCATTAGGTAACTATGGGTAAGTCAGTGTAGCAATCTCTGTAAATGATGTGCAAGCAGCGATTTACAATTTAGGGCATAAATTTTGAGCTTTTTGCATTATTGCCATTCTCTGCTTGGTCTTGGGCTAGATTTGGCTTGCATAAGATTCAAACTATTACGGGCAGATGATGTGATGTTCGTGTGATATTATTGTAGATGTGTGAGCTTTTTTTTCCTAATAATTTTTTCCTCTAGTTCTTAATATTTTTTCAAACATTAGTTACTTATCCGATTCTCTTTGCAGGTTTGGGATGCAACAGCTGCAGATCCACGGTTGTTGGTCTTCCTGAAGGCATATTCTTACGCATGGGCGGGGTTTTAGTATCATAAGATGGGTATATGCAAGATATCTAATATCGGGCTCATAAATCATGGGATTTTAGGCTTTTTAAGTGATTTTGTTGCTTTCGGCGGCGTATGATCGAGCTAAATGTACTTTTGGCGGATCCGGTATTCAGCGATGACCCACTACCGCCTTCATTCGTAGGTATATATTGTTGCTTTGCTTAAAGGCGAATAAAGGCGCTTTTCTCCTATGAAAACCGGCCTGCGTTTGTGTTGTAAGTCTCAAATGAGTGTTTTATGGTATGTTCTGATGGGAAGAATGAGTGTGAGAGGACTTTTTGATATGATTGCCATGGAAGGTAGAAGTGCATGCATATAAGTAATGATCACGCCCAAATCACAGGTTTTGGATTGTGGAATCATTTCAAGACTCGAGGTCGTTACAAGCTTTTCGAAAAAAAAAAGTCATCCAATGGGTCCTTTACATTACAATCATGGCAAAGATCAATTACCTAGGCAAGTGCCCAGTTATTGCTTAATGCTGACATTTGTGGAAAATAAGTTTGTCAACCTAGATTCTTTCTTCTTTAGGCCGCTTTGGCACATCTCAAAGACAAGCCTGCCCAAGCGAACTTTGGGAACTCGAGAGAAGGTGGATTAGTGGGGATGCAATTTGCGACAGTGAGATTATTAGGGGATTGCAATAAAGGGAGCACCTAGATTTGCTAGCAAATTTAGTTGAGGGCAAGTCCACTATATTTGTGCGAATGTAGGAGTTAGTAATGGTGCTGCCTTATCAAACTTTGATGGTCAGGGTAATGTCGGTGATGCCCTTTTCATCAGCGAATACAATTCAAATGAGAAGGCAAGCAAGCTTATTGGAGCAGATCGTATCAACTGATCATTTCTTAGAATGTATGTTTTGATATTTCAGGACCCTGCAATAATTAATAAAGCTTTAGGGGCAGAGGTCAGCAGCACAATGCAAATGGCTCACAATTTTGTACCAGGAACATCCCCACAGCTTAGTAGCAGCCCATTGACCACCTGTTCAAGCCACCTCCAGGTCCTCGCATGCCAGATGGAACCAAAGGTTTTAGCATGGGTCGTGGTAAGGCAATACCACCTGTGAATACATCTTAGCCTGTTATTTTGTGATATCTTTCAACAATGCACTAAGATATGGCATCCCGATATTATTTCGAAGCGAAGGAATTCAAGGTGGATACACTTCATGCATACTCCACTGTAAACTTTTAATGTAAACCTTTAATGACTAATGTGTATATAGCCGCTAAGGGCCATGCGTAAATCAGAGAAAAAGTAAAGCGGTACCTTTATGTCGTTCTTCCATCTCTACTTGGAGCATATTTATCTTAACAAGCATAGGTCAAAAAGCTCCCATTCCATAGGTTTACGGTGCTATAGATTGGCTGTAAACCATGGGAATACGAAATGGTAATTACATTAAATGCAAAGTTCACCAATTCAAGAATATTCTGAAGACCTTACCTACGACTATGAATTTGCCAAATCCATCCTTACAAAACGTGCAAGTTCCACCCCTTTTGTAAATGCCCTCATATTACAAACGAAATTACAAACGAAAATGTTTTATGCTAGTCCAATCCACAAATTTAGATGTACAAATTATTTTAGAACCACTAAAATCACTATCCACGATTTATTGCAAGCAAAATGTAGATGCATCATAACCCATAATTCACGTTAATTCACGTGTCCTGCATATAACTCATTAAATGCATTGTACCATATGGCAAGGTCAAGTCATTCTCAAGGAAAAGACAATGAAAATGTCAAACCCTAGATTTTTACACAACTTCTTGGATATCCAAGGTACGAATACTATAAAGTTCTAATTTATATATTGGTCCCATCATAGCTTACCATGGTGCAAAATGGTTCAAATCAATAGTGAGATTATAGTGCCATGTCCGCATGTCATACAAGTGTGTAGTCCATATTGTGTGTCCAAGTAAAGGTCTTGCCCTTTAATGTTATATTTGGTAATGCAAAATCGACCTCCCATGGAGTCATGTATGTGTGGACTAAGCAAATAGTATGCCTTATACCTTAGAGCAACAAATGCACCATGTTGCCTTTGATCTTCAAACAAGACTAACAGATCCCTAGATGTCTATTATCAGAATGTTACATGTTAGACCTTCCATAGATTTTTATTCAGCAACTACAACAGCCATTGGATTTTCAGAGCAAGTCCTATGTTAATAGGACATGTTCAAGTTATAGAATGAGGTGCATGTAGAGTTAAACTAAACACAAAGTCAACACTTGCATTTCATTACATTTGACTATGGGTTTCATTGTGCTCATCTTTCGGGACAAGTCAAATTACAATTGACAAAGCGTTAATTAGAGCTCTATTAGAAATTTGAGCATAAGTTAACTGGAAAGTTGACTTGAAATTTGGACGTCTCCTCCCTCTACATGCCACACACTTCGATTCGGCCTTGAGGAGTGCATATTTTACCGGCTCCTTCAAATGGATCCGTCATACTTTTTACAACATAAATTCCATAATGAAACAATGGGGTAATTCAAGTTAAATTTACTAGAATATTTAAAAAGTTTCAATACATCAGTCGAAGAATTTGGAGGAATCTAAACATTATGAACATTTCTTATGGTTATTACTATTTGCAAATTTAAAAGCTCCGTACGATGCCTTAAAGAAAATATATCTATACAGCAAACTATATTTTAGTTTACTCATGCATGCTTTATGACTTGGACAGCTTCCTATATTCTAGTCTAAGCATTGAAGTGGAAGAAAGCACGGAATTGGAAAAAAAAAAAACCAAAGGACAAATGTGCAATAAATTTTCTCAACAAAAAAAACTAACAACATAGCCATATGAGAATCCTTTTAGTCAGATGCTATGCTGAAACACAACTTTCACCACAACTTAAACGAGAGTTTGGTCAAGGGGGTGGTCAAATAATTGGCCAGTGGTTTGACTAGGCTTCATGTACAGTGTCACACACGAGGGAGAATCCTAGGGAATATCAAGGAATCTCAAGGAATCTCAAGAGAATCTTAGGGAATATCAAGAGAACTTCTCTGAATCTAGCGAAATGTAAGAAAATTTAGAGGAATCTTCATACAATCTTGGAGAATCTACATAGAGAATTTGTGAACATAAAGAATCTTTGGGATAATCTTTGGGAATCTAGGAGAATTTAAAAAGAATCTTTGTGAACATAGGAGATCTAAGGGAATCTTCATAAAATCTTTGAGAATCTAGGAGAATCTTTGATAGAAGTGGAACCAACAGGTTGACTCAGAGTTTGAGCATGTGTTGACTGCCAGTAGAACTTTGGCTTTGGCTTCTTTTCTATAGCTTTCAGTCGACTTCATAAACCCCCTCATAGTACAAATACTTGTGTGTGTGTGTGTATATATATATATATATATATCAAATTAACAGATGGATTTGACCATGTACAAGCTTTACAACTCACAGTATAAATATTTGGTTCACATGATCTGATGTAGCATTAAGACATCAGCAGTTTGGTGTAAGATGGCATATGTTGCACTATTGGAGAACAAGCGAAATTGGCAAGTTCAAATCTACTAAGCAAACTATGCTTCCAGGTTAGTGCACTATTGACCAGTTGATGGACGTAAAAATAAAAAGCAAGTTCTACAGGGTTGTATCACCTCAAATCAATGATATTGTGAACTGGTCTCCTAGGTTATTCAAGTAGAAAACGGTGGCTTCATAACAGGTAAAAGTTACAATTTAACTAAAGCAGTGGTTATCCTGCCAAGAGGGACTTATAATTGTCATACCTTATGTACACAGTTACCATAATGCCAACGTATGAGTAGCCTAGTATGCCGTAGAATATTATTATACATTAATACACGTCACATGGTATGGGATACACCTGTTATCACACGAAATTAGGGTTCGAACCTGATATGGAGATCCGCCATTGCCGATTCATGATGAACAGAGACGGAATCTTGAAGGACGATTTGGAATCGATTTAGTATGGCGACCATGCCTGGAGATAAAGCCAGGTTCTGCTAAAACCCAGATGTAAACGTCATTTTGAAGTAGACAGGGTATGCTAAATTTAGAGTAGTTTGATATTGTCGGAATGGCTAAGCCCACTGGCAGTTTGCCTAGTCGGCATGCATACCAGGCACATGAGTTCTGTGCCAGCACTATGAGATACTCCAGAGTAATTTTTCCCTTCTTCTCTTTGTCTGTCTGGCGCTCAGCACAATGGGCAAGCGCACCCGACAAGAAATGATAGATCTGATAAAGAAAGCAGGCATAGACCTGCATGCATTATGCAAAAAGCATGGGGAGGTCTATGCACAACCGACCAAGCAATTTCTCATGGATAGTGTTGACAAATATTGTCTGGAGGGCCCAGCCATGAAAAAAGATGTAGGCATGAACAAATTCATCTCCAAAAGTGTTGAAGCAGATTGCAGTAAACAAGCAGTGGTAGTATTAACGAGGTTGCAGACTCTATGGAGGTGCAGCAGCAGGGCATTCAGGAGGAAAAACAAGAGGAAGAACCAACTGATGACGAAATCCAGTTAAACCAGGTCACTTGTGGTTATATTTTGTCTTTTTAAAGCTGCTCTAGCATAAACCATAGCTGATCTTTAAGCATGGGCGAAATCCCCTTGAAGGGATGCAAGATATAGCGTAGAAATAAGATTTACACAGGGCCTCTTATCTAAGGCTACCAGGATAGTACAGTTTGGGGCACCCTGGATCTAATTAGAGGCTGTTAATCTGGTCACTTGCAGCTATAATTCAGGTTCTTAAAAGTAGACTTAACATACACCACAGCTGACCATAATCCCTGGACGAAATCCCTTTGGAGTATTGCAACTTTTACATTCGGTTAAGGATTTATACAATTTCTTTTATGACTATGCATTCTGGAATATCTTGTAATGTTTTAGACACCCCAAATTTGTCTGGATTCTGTCATTCTGCAGCTTAAGATAAACTTCTTGAGGCATCAAGGAGGTTTTAACAGTGGAAGGAAAAATGCTTCATGGGGATACCAAGTGGCTAAGTGGTGGTAGTTAACTGTTTAATTTTTTCTTTGATGTAAGAAGGGCTTAATAAATTTCTGAGTATGATCAATACCACTGGAATATGTAAAGGTATTTATATGAAAGCATTATTGGTGAAGGGCGAAGAGCCGAATGAGACTATAGCTTACCTGATAACCCTTGCCTCATTACCAAAGTTTCTTGCTAATGTTGGTTTGTTTGGTTACAGGTAACCAGTCTCATTCCTCCAATTTCTTTTTGTGTTGGATGGTTTGGAAGCTATGGAACAAACGTACAAGCAAAAATGTTGCAGCCAAGAGCAGTTGTTCTACAGTTCGTAGTCTTGTTTTAAAATTTCTGTTGTAGTGGTACATGCTACAAAGGTAAAACAAACTAGAAACTTATCCATATGCTAATACTGCTAGTAGATCTATAGTTTTGGAAAAACATCAGGATTCCATATGACATATCTTACAGTCCAGTTTTGAAATGGCCACATCTTATTTTTCATACTTGAGTGGCTGAAAATTTCTATGGTCTTTGTATGGTCATAGCTATGTGTTCTTGTACTGGAAAACATGGGAAGTATGAATCTGATGGTTACATGGCCATGACTTCACAAAAATATTGCTCCTTTTGATTGTATTAAAGGCATAGCAAATTAATTTTGGGAAAAGCATGCATTGTGCATTAGCACTAGAAACTGGATCACCATGTGCATTGGATTATGCGTTGGCATGTAGCACAATAAAAGTATGCTGGTGCAGAAAAATAGTAAGAGAATGGAACTTCAAATGAGTCTTGTAAAGGTTTCATGCTGGAAAATCATGAAGTTCTATAGAGCATATGGCATGTGTCTAAAACATCTGAGGCAAGGCATGTAGTTTGACTTTTAGAAAAAGGTGTAGAGGATACAAATATCTGAGATAATGTAGTAATAGGCTATGGACATGCTTTCTGGCCAATAAGGAAATTCAATAAATGTCTTTTGCAAAATGTATAGTAAATGGACTTCCAAGGCTCCCCTAGACCATGTCTAGGGACTGATAAGTTCCAGAGCCCATGGTCTGGAATGGCTTAGTCTGTTGGATAAGGCTAAGGCCAAGTTTATATATATATGTATGTATATATATGAATTTTGCTTATCTCAAGCAACCTTCCATTGACTGAGATCCAATAACTAAAGTGAAAGAAACAGATAGCAACAGATAGCAACATTGAATTATACTCCTACGCATTTTAGACTCATCTGGTTGTATATATATAAAAAAAACCTACCTCCTACCGGAAGGCAGCGTAGAAACCTAATGATTATAAGGACAGGAGGATCCCTATACTCATAGGGATCCCCCTGCCCACTATGTTAATACTAAAAATGTAGACATGCAACGTTACCAGGCATACCTCAAAGTTCGTAGTTCTTGGATCAGAATTCCTTTATCAAACTTGATTCCCGGAAAAACTCCTCTTCTTATGGTTCTATTCACTATGTTCCATATATCATGTTCAGGGAATCCCCTTTGTGCAAAGCATTTGATGAGCAACTTTAGATCCTGAGCAGCATGTGCTGGGTCATTGTGCACATAGAGATATGGCATAACTTGTGAGATTACTACATTTTTGGCCATTTGATAAGGTCTGCACCCGCATGCGTGTCCGAATTTTGATGCCATAAAAAGGAGTTTATCCCTTTTATCATACCTGCAGATCTGAAAAAATCCCATAGTAGGATCTAGCACATTAATTGTCATGTTCAAAAAATCAACCTTTTGACCCATCCCTTTGTTAGGGCTGTATTTTGGCCAATATTGCGTCTCATCTTTAATCTCTAGGAAATTGAGGTTATAAATGGTAGGCAGGCCTTCCTCCATTTCTCGCAACCCTAGACATTTTCTAATACAAGAATTATTAATGCCCGTAAGATCATCCATGTATCTGTGTGTATTTCGGAAGGAAGCAGCCTCTTCCAATCTGTTAGCCTGAACTAAATTGAGAATAAACCTTAATTCAAACCACGCCAAGTATAGATTACACCAAGCGGGGCTCGAGGAGAAACCCATCGGGATACCTTTAGCTTGTCGCCAAATTCTCTCTCCAGACTGTATAAAACAGTTCTTTAACAACCATGAGTTAATCTTTGTGAACATTTCTTCATTGATGCTGCTCCATTTGTTACCAGTTGGATGTATCTTTTTCCACTCCACTTTAATATCACCTCTGTTATCGAAACAGTACCACAGTTTATACCTTTTGTCTTTTTTCTCCTGGAAGTTCCAGATCATAACCGCTACTTGTGACATAATTTCACAGATCCCTTCTTCCCCTGTAATTGGAATAGCTTCATAACATCTTGCAATGTCAGCTACAAAACATCATTTATTTTAGCAGGCAGATTGACTGTTAGATCATAAATTGATGTAATCACCCATGATGCTTTGATTTTTTCTTTCCTGAAAAAATTAATATGTGCAAGTTTTTCCTCGCAAATTTGAGGCCATATTTCCAGAAAGGTGTTGAGACATTTAGATACCCACCAGGGTTTCCCTTAAGGGGCGAATTTTCGCTAAATTGCTATTTTTTTTAAATTGTTTACTTTTTAATGCGAAGGCGTAGTAGGTTGCCTTCTTTATTATTTTTCTAACGTTCGCCTGCTCTTCTACAAAACAAGTTCCCGCCTTGACCGCCTTCGCCTACTCCACGAAGGCAGGATCGATGGTATTCGCCGTGATGTCTACTGAAAGCAGCACAATCTTTCATAGGTTCGCCCATCATGCTTCTTCTGATAGGTCCAAAAGTGTTAGTTTTTTTTGCACTGTTCTTCCGAGCTCTGAGTTTGCGCGTGATTGTAAGTCTCCAAATCCACTCCATCTTCCTTTTTAAATTCCAAAAAAAATCCCCAAATTTAAACCTTTTGACATTCATCAAGACCCCAAACCTAAATATTGAGCTTCTTTGCAGGTGGATCACAGCGTAGTGGAGAGCTACGTCCAAGGAGGCCGGACCTGCATAACTTCTCGAGTCTATCCCACCGTAGCCGTGGGAAAAGATGCACATTTATTTCCGTTTTGCTGCCTGGTTGAATGCGACCAAGTATTGCGGCTTTGGGAAACGCTGATACCTGTTGCTAAGCAGGCACATATTTCTACTGTAAGAAATCTGAGTTTATTTTGCCTTTGATATAACATTGATTCAAGCATCTAATGCAAATTATTTCAGGTTTTCTAATTCTTCGGGAAGTCTTTTATATTGACCAGCATTCTGGAGTAATGAGTTCACTCTGCATAATGATAAAGCTACATCAATTTCTGCGGCAATGAGATGCAAACCTCTTTGGATTCTTGTTTGGGTAAGCTTTCCAAGATTTAGCATGCATGTATAGCATTGTTGGCGTCGGATTTGATCTTACCTTTTTCGAAATGCATCCCTATTATAGATAAGGCGTTGTTTTTGTAGCTGATGCTGTAAAGAATACAGTGACCCAAAACGCTAGTTATAAAGTTGCTGGAAAATGCAGATAATTTATACATGCGAGCTTCCTGAGCTGTGAAGCTATGGTTGAAATTTTTTACATAACTTGTCATGCAAATAAATTGAGAAAGGCAGCAAATACAAGACCAACAAAATAAAGCACAAAACCAAAATGACAAAAACATAACATGAACACAAAATGGCGTTGGAGAGCTTCGGTGCCGACCAGATCCAATCTAATTACGCCTTTTTTTTTTTAAGTTTCCATGCTTTGAATGATTGCTCTTCATGTAATATTCAGCCATTCTTGACTTAAAATCAGCCTTACGGGGATGTTTCCAATCATTGATTTTCTTCTCTAGCCTTATGAGTCTCCAACAAATTCATAATCTATCATATTTGCATGCAAAAATCATAATGCGGAGACTAATCATGGCAGCTCATAGCACACCTCAATTGATCAAAAGCAAAACCCCACCTGAGAATTTCTTCACGGATAGACCTCTGGGCCCCCTTGCAATTGATTGTGCCTCAAAGATCGTCATCTAGCTCCAAAAATTAAAAGCGCAAAAGAACATACATAGTGCAGTCAATTTGACTCAACATCACAATTTCTGTCATAACTTTTGCATACGGATGAGTTTCGGCCTGATCAGACCCATTTCGGAAAGCTTACTTAAAGATCTTTCCAGCAAAAGAAAAATCCCTTGAAAAGGATCTCGGGTCGCCGAGATATGATGCTTCAAATTTCGTCCTCAAAACTGCCCAGAATTGCTCCTTGCCTTCATGCTGCAACAATCCTCTCTCCAAAAGACAAACCCTAATTTCATGCTGCATACATGCCATGAATATGTATATACGTACATAAATGCGTATATTGACCCATCAGTGGCAGGACGCTACAGTCTCCCATTCTAAAAATTAACCCATGTCCTCATGGGTCTACCATAGATCCAAGCACTTCTCAAATCCCTTATATGCTTGATCTATGCTTGATCTGAGATTTGAATCAAGAAATGCTTCAAGAATCTATCACGACCCATGAGGACATGGGTTAATTTTTAGAAGGCGAGATTGTAACGGTCCCCGCCACCTAATGGGTCCATATACCTATTTATATATGTATATACATATTAATGGCATATATGCAAAGATGATATTAGGGTTTTATCTCTTTGGAGAAAGGATTGTTGCAGAGCATGAAGGTAGGGAGCAACTCGCAGTTTGGAGCCCGGAATTTGAAGCATCATATCTCGCAACCCGAGATCCTTTTCGCTTTGCTTTTGGAGCTAGAAGACGATCTTTGGAGGCTAATCAATTACAAGGGGTCCAGAGGTCTATGTGGAAAGAAATTATCAGGTGGGGTTTTGCTTTTGATCAATTGAGGTGTGCTATGAGCTGCCATGATTAGTTTGCACATGATTTTTGCATGCAAATATGATAGATTATGAATTTGTTGGAGACTCATAAGGCTAGAGAAGAAAATCAATGATTGGAAACATCCCTGTAAGGCTGATTTTAAGTCAAGAATGGCTGAATATTACATGAAGAGCACCGATTCAACATGGAAACTTTAAAAAAGGCACTAGATTGGATCCGGGTCGGCACCGAGCTCTCCAACGCCATTTTGTGTTCATGTTATGTTTTTGTCATTTTGGTTTTGTGCTTTATTTTGTTGGTCTTGTATTTGCTGCCTTTCTCAATTTATTTGCATGTCCTAGTATGAAGCTAAGTCCTCATAGATGGAATTGGGTTGCATTCGAGCTTAGCAGCAGAGGAGATCGGAGCATGAAAAGCTGAGCAGAATAATCATAATAGTAAGAATATGCATTGTTTGATAATTGTCTAACTATGGTAAAATTCTAAGGTTTGGGATAAAGTATCTTTCTTAGCTCATGGAGATGGGGCTAATGCTGAGAAGTAGTCTAGCACAGATGTAGAGCGTCAACGACCCCTCGGCATCAAGGATTTCAGCATCAAGTTCGCATGTGGATCTTGAAATAGGAATAAGCGGTCATCTGACATCAAGGATTCTTGAGATTGAGACGAGTCCACATTGGTACAAGGAGAGCCATGTGAAGCTTGGGGGTTACTAAATGTGACTATAGCATGAAGTACAGCTAGTCCGAAAAGCGTGAATCAGTAAGTTTTCAAGTTGTTGCATTGTATTTTTATCAAGAGCATCATAGCTAATGGATTCAAAGTATAAACGTTATGGAACGTTGTATTCCTCATGGGAAGATGGTTTCGAGGTAAGTTTTGCATTATAGAAGATGTCAAGATCTTTCCTTGATCAAGAACGTATATAGGTATTGAAGCTACATCAATGCGGTCGGGCTCGTGAACTTCCTCCACATGTTTGTATTGTGATCATGATCTTCACCAATGAGTTAGCTACTTCGGCATGGTTAGGTTGTATGGGCAACCTCGACAAGGGCTAAGAGTATGATCTAGGCACATGTTTAATAAATATTGTAATGAACTTCACATGTCATGGTCTTTGCATTGCTCTACTGTTGTCTTGGTATTTGATTATGTCTATTAGAACCTCCAGGGTCGGGCTTCTAGGTTCGGTGGCCTAGGTTGCTCCGGCATGCTCATGTTTATCTGTAATGGCTGCTGGGTGAAGTTTCCATTGTGTTCCAATGCCAAACCGTCGGTCCTTTTCCACAAGGAAAAACTGAAGTCCAGATGCTGCTGTGAGGAGCAAAAAGGATTCAGGTTATCTTATACATTTATTGAGGATGATAGTAACAAAATTTAAATGTGAATAGTGTTGAAAGTTCTGTATAACAGAATGACATATGTGCCTTAAGATATGTCTGCTTGCTAGTTTTAGAGTCATTTGAGTGTAAGGTTGCTGGAAAAGTACAGATTTGTGAGGCTTAATGCAACCACTGGTTCATGAATCAGCTGCATAAGCGCTTAAAGCTAAGGTTTAGCTTCCCATGGCAGGCTAGTGAATAAGTACACACGGTCTGCTATGTACAATATTACTGCTTAAGTGATGCCATTCTCCTACTTGATATGTAGTGATGGTGCTCTTGAAACCTCTGTTTCTGTTATGGAGCAGAGGGGAACTATGTCTATTAGCATTCCTTGCATTTTAAGAGAGTTACTTGATGATCTTTGTTCAACAATATATGAATTTCTTAGAAATTATATTTGAGATATTGGATATTGTTTGGTATTACACTCGTTTTTGGACTGCAATGCTTGGCATCATCTTCCGGTGGAATGGGTAAGATTGAAAGCTTTGCACATGCATGTCTCATTGTATAATCAATATGCATCTGCTATTTTATATAATCCGTCATTCTATATTCAGTATACATCTGCTATTGCACATCATTTATTTGGTTATTTGCCTTTAGTTAATGTTTCTAAGGAGATATTATGTGGATAGATAACACTAGTTCGAAGAGTCATTTAGGTTTTGCTAAGGTAGAGTGCTTTAGTTGCCATATGGTCTGGCAAAACTCTCCCAGATTCAGATGCTTTAAATAAATTATGTAAGTGTATTAGTTCTGCTGTAAAACAGTTCCAATATTTACAGTGCAGTTTCAACTTACAGTGCACAGACTCCTACTTCTATTCCTTTTAAATGTCTACTATTCCTTTTAGATGGTTATTATTCCACAAACTTGACATGAGCTTGATGCGATGCAGTGTTATTGCTCGTGTAGTTCTTGTGGTGTCTTCGATTATTGTCTTTGTGAAAGTGACAAGGCATCTTATTTTTTTCTAAAAAAGAACGAATAAATATGAAGCTTCTACTTGTAGTAGCCATATCCTTGTTGAATATCATAGCATATATCTTTGAACATGCAAGGTTGTTCCAAATGGTTTTTGCAAATAGACTTTCTCATTAGGTGTATAATTATTTTTGATTAAATAATAATTAGTCTATCTATATATTTCAATGTTCTCGATTAAATATTCGCCTTGAATATTATGTTGCAGCTTGTATAAAACGAGAAAATTCGCCACTATTGCTAAACTCTAAAGTACAAAAATAGCCTAATGTTCTAAACTTAGGCACTTACATTCTTTCCTTAGGGGAAACCCTGATACCCACAGCGCTGTTTGTAAAAACATGGAGTTATGCGCACTCGTAACCCACCTATATGTCTTCTTATGTGCTTTGTAGATTGCCATAAGATATGGGAGTTTTTGTTCATTTGTTTCTGTGTTACCAAAAAACTCACTAACCGTTTGCTGTATTTGCTCCTTAACCTGCACTGGGTTAATATTTATCTCCTCGAAATCAGTACTGTTGAGCCTTATCAGAGCTTGTTCCTTGATGTGCCTTGGGCAAATAAATGCCGGATTATTGGTAGCCTTATTTACCCCTGAAATGTAGAAATTATTAACCAACCACCTCAGATTCTTCTGTAGAGCAGCATCCATAATAAGGAATTTCTTTTGGTTTGCTTTATTGGCCTTAATGTACTCTTTGGCCATTCTAACTGTTTTCCACTGTATTTCTTTTTTACACTCTTTCACAGTATGATCACTCACCATTTGCTGCAAACTGTATTTGTGCAGTTCAAAAAACTGCTCTATAGTCTTACGAATCTCTTGTTTGAATTGCATCAGAGTGAACGGGTGATCCGGTATATGGTTCAATCCTATTCTAAACCATTTTCTCAAAGCCTTGTTTTGCACTATTCCCAGATCTGTGGTGCATATGTGTCCTGATTCCTGAGATACGAATCTGCTTAAGGTCGGGTTGCCACAAGGGCATTGCAGATTAGTACCTTCTGCAAAAATGCTTCTGGGTTTAGATAGCATTTTTCTAAGATTGTCAGCATAAACCCATCCAAAAGTGGTTTGCTCCATGAGTTCCTTGCCAAATTCTCCAAGCTTATCACATACAACTTTGTTGAAGACATTTTTAAATTTTATGGCATCTACTGCCTTTGAAAAAAACCTGAAATGCACGTATTTCTTCTTTTGCTTATTCCTACTAGTAATAACACTCCACCTTCCTTCAGGGCCTTTAACCAGAGCTCGGTTAGTATCCTGCTAAAGTATACCTACATCAAGTTAGTTTATTAATCATGCCTACCACATCCTGGATGGATTGGCTGAATATTGTTATTATTAATACAACCCGTATGAGTTGTATTTGCCAATGAAGGCTACTGAGTTACTAGGCCACATGCCGTTACTTTGTTAGTGTTAATAGCCCTGATATACAGTAACTACTATAAATGAAAGAAAGCCATTGCATAAATCATGTATGACCGAATTTTTTGTACAAAGTAAATCTGATTACCTTATCTCAAAAGAACAGCTTTAGTGATATTTGAAGACTCATTGACTGTATTATTGGCTGCTTTTGCTTTGGTTGTATTGTTCGGCAGTTCTGTAGTCTTTGGCTTTTTGGTGCTTCTAGGTGGCATGACGACTTCAATGTCATCATCAATGACAATAGTCTCCACTTTTCTTTTCTGTCCAGCTTTGTTTTTTCTACCTCCTTGTGCTGCTAGTGCTTTTTTCAGGAATTCCAGCGGTTTCATTGTTTTCTCCCAAGTGTCAACCAATTCATTATCACCGAATTCTAGTTTGAAATCAGCAAATTTGTTTTCTGCATACCTCAAGGTCATGCTGATCATCACTTCTCGTGCTTTGAGATATCCCAAAAAAACAATAGCTCCTGTTCTCATGACAGGTGTGTTCATCAGGGCATAAAATTGTGTAAACCGGTGTGTGCAGCTCTCATTAGGCCACAAATCCTCCATTTTGTTCATCATGTACCATACCGCGTGGTCAAACCATGTGATATGGTCGTTGCATGAATCATTGTTCTTCTTTTTGAACTTGTCACACTTGCACTTCAAGAATGGGCAGTAAGCCCTCCAAATTTTGACCAAATAGAACGGTTCCCT
Organism: Isoetes taiwanensis; assembly: GCA_021234155.1. Lineage (NCBI taxonomy): Eukaryota > Viridiplantae > Streptophyta > Lycopodiopsida > Isoetales > Isoetaceae > Isoetes > Isoetes taiwanensis. The sequence continues at coordinate 237,455 of JAJEKV010000061.1, forward strand.
TTTCTCAGTACTAGTGATATCATTGCCTTTCTGTCCGAGGAATATTCCATTATTTCTGTTACACTCTTTGCCAAAGAACTTTGTGTTTTTGCAGGGTAAATGTACCTGCTCCTTTCCTATCCTCCGGGTGAAATTCATTGCATCCTCATGTGCTTTTTCCTGTTCAGCATCTGTGATATTGCATAGTCTCTTCCATGTATCCACTGAAATGGGGGCCAGCACACCCAAATTCTTAGTATTCCAGAGTGCCTGGTTGTACTTAACTCCATACAGTTCAACAAGCCTTGCTGATATAACAGGACATGTGCTGCAGTTTGTCAGAGTAAGAGCTTTCAGGTTATAGTCTTCCAAAATATCCACACTTTCGGATGCTTGTGCTTTTTTGTCATCTGTTATTGGATCCTTAAGCTTTAGGACCATTTTCTGTTTTTCTGCAGACAGCTTCCTTACATCAAATAGACAATTGGTCATTGGTAGTGGTTCCTGTTCTGGAGCCTGAACTTCCCGCTGCTCTTGCTTCTTCTTTTCTATCCAAGGGTTGGTCAAAATGAATTCATTAGCCAATTCCAGCGCTGAAGAACATTTGAGAAAGGTAAGTACATCATACACTTCTCTGCTGTATGCTGCCGCATGTGCTCTTGGCAGCATTTCGTATGCCTGATCTATTATTCTCATAATAGCTATTTTATCCCCATCAGTCTCATTGATCTTGAAAACCATGTCCATCATGTTGTTGATGCCCATGAACGTGATAACAGATGTCTCCTCCTGTGACAGGAAGGTTTCCCTTTTAATCAAATACTTGTGCGCATCCTCAAAGATTATGCACCCAAGTGTAATCTGTACGGCCTTGTTGGGAGGCACTACTCATGTAACAAGATTGCGTATTAAACGGGAGCAAATCATCGAAACGAGAGCAAAAGGAATATTCCTTAAAGATTCCTTTTTTTTTACAAAAAGGGGGTAAAACGAGGTCAAAAAAAAAAGATGCATGAAATTCTATTTTGACCCCCCCCCAAACGACTAGTTTTTTTGTGCAACGAAAGAATTGACTTTTTTAAAGTGACACTTTTTTTAGCAAATAGAATGTCCTTCAAGTATGTTTTAAGAGAGAAACTCTAATTTCAGAGGATAAAATATTTAACAAAAAATTGAAGTAAAATCTCTAAGCTGGCTGTAGTATTCTCAAAATTTGAAGATAAAATCTTCATATTCACATACAAAATTCTGAGTTGTTTTCTAAGACTTCGAGTTATGTACAAAAGTGAGAGGAGTGATGAAGGAGGGATCGAGGGCGTCATCATATTCATTTATGCCTTCCTCATCACCTTCACTTTTTTCTTTGTCACTTTCGAGGAAGTGCTTGAGTTGTCTTCCTCATCACTATCAGCGGATGGTGAAGCATTGCCACCACCACTCCCTTCCTCATCCTCTTCCTCGTAATTACAAGCCTTTTAAGTAAATTGATAGTCCTACGGCATAGGCGATTGTTAGATTTCAATTTAAAATCATAACACAATATAGTCACGTCATTAAGGTTCAGCTCATCCCTACAACCCACTTTCTTGGACTTTCTCCCTTTTCCTTGGCTTCTCATTTCTAACTCATATCTACCTTCAAAAGCATTTTCTGAGCGTGTTGCAAGCCAATGAATCTTGAGTTTAGTGACTAAGCCTACAACAATGGAGGCCTGGGAGGTCTTGAATGATAGCCTCCCCGCTTGACCTCCTTGTCCAGCAACCTTGGAGACATCTTTTATTGTCCCAAGGTTGACAAACTCGGAGTCAGCGTACCGTTTGTTCCCAGCGCTCTTGCAAACGTGTAGAAATGTGAGTGTGATGTACTTGCCACCTGCACCCGGTTACGAACCACTGCGTTTGAAAATTTTCATAAATCGCAGGCTCGTCTGTGTCAGCAGTCTGCTTCATTGGATGCGGTCGCTTGACTATCTTCAGCACTTTCTTTGGTGCCCTCTTGCTTCCTTCTTGCCTGCCACATAAAAGATTAAAACAACACTGTTAAGAGTTGAAAAGGGATGAAAACTGTATTCCAGAATAAGAATTGAAGATTTGTGCGTTAAATGCAAGCAAAAAGGAGGAAAAACTTGACTAGAAATAGGACGCACAAACATACTTTTTCATGTTATTTATTAACTAAAAGTGGTTTTCCTAAGCTAAAAACAAAAAAAAGGGCACTATTTTCAAAAATTCAAGATTTGTATTAGGAATACACTTTGCCTTGAGACAAAGGGCAAAGTGTATTCAATCTACTCCTTTGATCAGAAGGGCAAAGTGTATTCGAGAATACACTTTGCTCTTTTTTGAGAAGGCAAAGTGTATTAGGAATACACTTTGCCTTCGGACAAAGAGCAAAGTGTATTACGGAATACACTATACTTCGAGTGAGGGGCAATGTGTATTAGGAATACACATTGCCTTTAATCAAAAAGGGAAAAGTGTATTAGGAATACACTTTTCCCACAAAAATTAAACCAACACGGAGACAAAAAGGCGTACTATGTACTTTATATGCTTACATGTCCATAGTTTTTGGTATGTAAAGTGGAATATAGCAAATCAATATAGATTGGAAGGCTCAAAATTTGGTGACTAAATCTCTGAAAGCGGAATCACATGGCCGAGGCGCTCAATTTTTTCTCTAGCTACTATTCACGAAGAATTTGTAGACACCGGTAAAGATGAAACTTGATGACAAAGGAGCAAATTGCGGAGATAAGGACCAACTTTGGGACAAGCAAACAACATCTTGAGGGCTTTGATTTAGACCTCGACTTATTTTGCTAAATTATTTATTATTGGCTACAAAATCGCCATATTTGATGTCTTGAAAAAAAAGTAATAAAAAATTATTCTTATTTGTACCTTTTTTGGATGTCTTTGAATTCCTAGTGAAATTTCTGGTGTATTAATGTCTGGAATTTTGCCATTTTCAAGTGCTCTTTTCTACACATGCAAGATCATCACTTCAAAAGAACCTAAAATGCACGATAAAATATTCTGTTCCACTTGAAATCCCCAACTTCTTTTGAAAATGATCAATTTTTAAATCTTGGTGTTTTTTTTAAGGGAATCTTTGAAACGGGAGTGATGCAACACTCCCGTTTAATTTGCAATCGTGTTATGTATATCCATATCCCATATCCGCTAGCTCCTTATACCATTTTGAATAGTATGGAGATATAGTTCGCTCCGGTTCAGGCTCCGGTTCAGCTTCCTTTTCCCCTGCCTCAACTTCAGGTGTATCCTGATTGAGTCCTTCCTGATAAATGAGCATTAAAGCAATATTAGGAATACTACATAATATCCACAAAACTTTTACCACCGGATCCGTAGTAACAGATTTCTGTTGTATCCTAGAATTCTACAACAAAAGAAGCTACAAGCACATGAAAGCTAAATTTGAACTGTTAATGAGCCTCCAAAGACCACATCAGTTAAACTGGTGTTTCGAAGTAAGCAATATATACAAAACCACAGCCTTACCAAGACTGGGTATCTTGAACTTTGAGCTTCAAGACTTATCAGTCCTTTGCCTAAAACAAAGGGATCCTTGGAGGTCCATTAATAGGTTCCTACATCATAAGATTTTTCTTTAAAACAAATCCATGGTTTTCTCGAAGTCCACAACTTCAAAAACCATGGTACCTATTTAATCCACACAAACAAACCTTTATGTTCCTTTAATAGTCGCTAAATCCTTGTCTATGTACAAGGCTTGCTCCCCTTTTGGTTCATTGCTTTTATTTTTATTTTTTTTTGCTTTTATGTAAAAGGCCCCTGTAAAAGGCCCCTGTTTTCGGCCAAAATCGTACAGTCCGTCGATCATCGACGGACTTCGTGCCATTTAATTAATATTTTTTTTTCTTAGATTCCATTTGGGTGGTTCAAGCATTCCTATCTTTATTTTATTTCTTCTTCTTCTTCTTCTTCTTCTTCTTCTTCTTCTTTTCTTCTTCTTCTTCTTCTTCTTCTTCTTCTTCTTCTTCTTCTTCTTCTTCTTCTTCTTCTTCTTCTTCTTCTTCTTCTTCTTCTTCTTCTTCTTCTTCTTCTTCTTCTTCTTCTTCTTCTTCTTCTTCTTCTTCTTCTTCTTCTTCTTCTTCGATGATGTTCTCACAAAGACTATGTACAATTAAAGTTTACGAACAATTAAAAGACTTCGTTCAAAGTGAGCACATATTTCCCAATACCTACCCTGGGTTTTGAAGCCAGGCCACATCAGGTACTCCTACTCCCATTTTAACCTTTAATGTTTTGGAAAAAATATAAATAGGAATATAATACAGGTAATAGATTTCATCTTTAGATATCACAGTATTAAATATATCAAATATATCATGTAACTTTTTCATTTAATCATAATTGTTTCATTCAAGTTTTAAACTGTAGACATAGGCTTGGTAAATCTTGTTTTTTTAGAAATTACAACCCGAAATATCATTAACATGTACGTATCTGGATCCCTGAAGAAGTAATTCAGTAATATTCAAGTTTTTACATAAGCTTTCGTCATTCATATATTTCAGAGCGGAGCTGGATCAATATAGATCTATTCAATTTTCAGTATTTAGAATTTTCCAATTCACAAACCCAACCATTTGAATATTATGTAGTCTGTACCAATTTAAGTAGAACCAGACTGTTCATATACTTGTCTAACTTGTCACCACTTGATTGCACTTCCAATTAAAGAGGAAAGATCTCACCAAGTATTGGTACAAGCATTGCATCAGACCATTTTCTTCTTATGGTCCATTGATTGTAACACCAAGCATCCGAAAATAACTCCAGGAGAGAGAGTTCTGGTTACCTGCACCCAAACAATGCATAAGTTAGCAAGTTCATGGTAACTATACAAGGGGCGTCAGGTAAGCTATAGAACACTCTGGCTCATCGCCCTTCACCTATTATTTTCAGTAAATAGATGCATCTAGATCAAAGCTAGAAACTGAGGACCTAAGAGCATTATCAAAACACTCAGAATCAATTGTTATTGGCTGTTAGAATTCAGCCACCAATATAGAAAATTAAATGCCTTAAAGTATTGGCATATCTCGCCACTTGCAAAGTCTCATTTAGCGAGAAGAGCACTATAACAGCATATAATCCAGCAAATATTTTAATAGAGGCATGCCCCAAAATTTTAAGGTATGCATATCAGACTACCCATCATCTGTCCATCATTATCATAGTGTAGAACTTAGTAGGCTGTAGTTTAAGCTGAAATATAGCAGACCCATAATACTTATAAACACTAGCAACTAACTAAAACTAGCAACATGACTATCAACCAAGCCTAGCATATGATGCATGCACATGTACAACATCCCACCCATGCCGTATCACCTAAACAGAACGGTATGCCCATGCTCTAACTTATCTCATCATTAAAAGCTGGAACATCTTATTTTGAAAGGAAGAGCCAAGGATAGCATGCATACACGACCTTAAACTGGCATAATGCAGGCCTACTATCTATAGGAGCAGACATCCACAAAAAAGATCATCATCACTGACAAGCACCAACACAAACATTTAGCTGCTACTCTCTACCCTGCAACCTATCTCAGCAAACTGATCATCAGCCATAAACAAGTATAGATAAGTTGTCTAACTCATCTACCACATTATACATTTCTGATGAAGAAAAACAACACTTTAGGCATTATTTCAGTTCCATCTCATAACGTGCCTGTGTGATTAGCATATTCTTCATATACTCACATGACACATTTGAAGCTATAAAGCTACTCATACACCCTAGCTATAAAGCCTGCGGCATGCCATACAGTACCGCTATATAGCATGGTCTAACACAACATTGAGATAAGGCAACACTGTTGTTTGCTTTTGCTTTTGAACAAATAATCACATGTAATAGTTACAAGAACCTGAATGTGTTCGCTCCCCTTTTCCAGCATTATCGCCAAGCTTCGTTATGAATCTGTGTATCACGTCTGCTAAACTAGAGCCAGAACTGGCTATCGGTTTTGAGCCTACCACAGATACATTATCATGAATATTGTTAGCTCTAAAACAATATTCACAGGAAAGGAACAAAGCACCAATGCTTTTGTTCAAGCCAAACCTTTACCTTATATCAGATTAAATCGGCTTGTTTCTTCCACAGCAGAGATTCAAAATGGCCGTAAGAAATCTATATCCTAGGCCGTATTGAGGCAGGCTTCTTTCATGATAGGCACACCATCAACAAGAGCAGTTTCGGCATGGCGGATGCATGCCTCCATCATTTTCGGCATCTACCAGAAACCCTTGTTACATTTTTTCACACTGGAAACCATCTAAAATATGATGTTTATGCCATCGGCCTTGCAAGGGTCCGCTTTAGCATATCCGGCCAAGCCTTAGTATGAATATAACAAAATATAATAGGTCATATCCATCTAGAGTTTTTAACCTATACAAGCAATAAATATCTTTAATATGAATGTCTCCACCTACGCCATTTTTGAGGGGATTTAATTGATTGCCTTTACTCCACCATTGCATCACGTTAGGTGGAACTAATTTTAGCACCATTTTCTAGGCTCTTTTCAGCCCAACATATTAAAGACCAAAAAGTAAAAAATCTCTTTAGTAAGGGAATATCAAGGACCAGGTCCTTTTCGTCCCATATCTTACACCATCTAACCTATGGTCTAGTGGTATTATAATATTCCATGGTAAACACTAGGAGGTACTTGGTGGATTACGATTACAAGCCCTTTGAAAAATAGTTTATCAATTTGCACACGTACTATGCATAAGAGGTAAAACCCTCATATTAAATTGATTTGCCTCAAGCCACAAACATTTCCACTTCTTTCAGTGGGGCATATGAAATGTCATATTATTGGGTCTTCAAATTAAAATTAAGACCATTCCTTATGAATTTATAAAGGCATAAATGTGTGTGACCTAAGGCCACACCTTACCTTTAGTGGCAAAATATTCACCCTAGGGAGTATAATATTAGTGCATTCATATGCAAAAACATGGAGTTAAGCTCATTTAGGGACACTCAATTCTAGTGCAATATATTTTTTTTGGAATTAATTCCAATGATTTGAAGAATCAAAAGAGAATATCTTCTTCTTCTTCTTCTTCTTCTTCGAATATGTTCTCACCAAGACTACAGTTACTCTATGCACAAACACATAAAAAATACCTCGTTCATGGTAAAACCATTAATCCAATACCCACCCTGGTTTTTTACGCCAGGCCACATCAGGCACTCTCCAAACCATAAAATCATGATAATCAATATTCATATAGTCAGAAACCATATTGTTTTGTATATTCAGTATGTTTAATTCCATCTATTGTCAAATTGTAATCTTTAAATCTCTCAAAAAATATTTTTCATGCCATTATCGGAATTTCATATAAAGTACCACATTATTTTTGATCAGAATGTTATCATATCAGAACTATTAATTTGTCCATATATCTCAAATAGTAATTTATCCATTATTTTATCAACACTTAAAACTGCAATACAAGTCATAATGATAATCTTCCCTTACTTAACTTTCCATATTTAATCATTCTTCTCTATGCAATATAAGACAGATCTCACCACATTTTGTGATTTTGTGATGCAGTATAGAAGCCCATTAGTCTTCACGCATCCTTGTAACTCTAACCACTGAAATTAAATCAGGGAGAAGATGTTTTGGTTACCTGCACCCAAACAATGCCAATGTTAGCAAATCATGGTAACAAGACAAGGGGCGTCAGGTAAGCTATAAAACATCATGGCTCTTCGCCCTTCACCCTTTAAATTCAGCAAATTAGCTCATATAATAAGCAAAATATGCTATGTATTAGGAGAGAAAAAGTATACTGCTGCTCACCACAGCACACCGTGGACCATTTCCAAATGGTTCCCATTAGATTCATATGCCTAAGTGCCAAATCATGCAAAATCATGAATTCTTAAACCTCTCATTGCACAAGGTATATTGACAAGGCAGCCCATTGAGTACCAAAACCATAGTATTCCTCTTTTAGAGCTAGACCATTAAGCGGTCTTATAACTTGCCTAAAATCCAATATACACAGATTATAGGTCAACATACCATAGCCAAAACAAATGTTCAATCTGTTTGATCAGCATAGACCTGTGTTAATCATATATCTACCCTATTTTTGTAGCCAGATGCATAAGATGAGCACCCCTAAACTAGGCAACAACCTAGCAGAAATTGTATGACCTCTATCAGCAGCCTGCAGGGTTGTTATTCTTACATATGCCAACTAAGTGGAGACGCAGCACTAAGCAAGCTAAGAAACCTAAGGAAACCAAGTATGCACATTAAGTAATCCTACAGCAGCAACATATGCAACACGGCCTCTAAAACATGAGGAGCATTCTATTGCCTTAGCATTGAATAGTCTGCAGGATGTAGAGGCAGCCTGCACAGGCACCTAATATCTACCCAACCAGCAATGAAAGCAACAACTCATGCTAGGTAAGTACCACGATTAAATACCTCAGTCCTTTTAATCTTAAATACCTCAGTCTTTTTTAACGATTAAGCAATATAATGCATATCATCAAGCTTGCTTCAGCAAGCACAAAAACTTTGGCAACAAGTCTGCATGTATGCATTTCCAAGCAAGCAATAATGGCACAATGATCCTACACCACTGTACCAGTATCAAATCCTTACACCACTTAGCTTATTCTTTTTACAATCAGCATAAGCAGAATCTTAAGAACTTTGATAGCTAAATAGCAAAACGAAATTAGATCTTGCCATGTTTTTACAAGTAGATAGCCATTCAAACCTGTTTGAGAAGGCCGAAATATTTAGCTCCAGATACTAACTTCATGCCGATTCTATTTCGTATGGACTTCCTGCCAGGGTATCAGTTTGGTTCTTGTACTATAAGGCAACAAGCAGCATCACAACTGCATCAAACCAGGTCGCATCACATAACCAACACATAACTACCATTGACATTAATAAATATAACCATTGGATCCAACACATTTAAATTAAAATCCCCCTTAAACCCCCTTTGGTTTGGGTGCATATTCACACGGGGGGTGACTCCGGGCATCGAGAGCTGTCGGATTGGCATATTCGCCTCTTATTCCATAATCTACACCGTACGTAAAGTTCCTCATTTGTGGGGTATGCAAGTACAAGATTTGCTATACTGTATAATAAGATTCGCAAAATACTATAAGATTTCAACCGGAATACTATATGGTGTTGATTTCGTACGTCCAAAATACAATTATGAGGGCTCACGCCCCCCTCGTCACCCCGTGTGAATATGTAGCATAATAACAGGGGGTTACTTTTAGATTTTTATACGCTTTTTCACATGGTTTTTCTATGATTTCGTTGTTGTATTCGTTGAGGTGTACTAAATAGTATTTCTAGAGTGCACCTTTTATGGGCCGTTGATTTTTCGTTGGTTGGAACAATCCAGGGTTGTTGTTTTTTCTCTGCATGTGTTTGTGCATGAACACTACGCATGTGTATGCATGTGCATGTGCACATGCATGTGCATGTGTATGCATGTGTATTGTGCATGTTCAAGTGCAAGTGCATGTGCATGTGTGTGCATGTGTGTGCATATGTGCATATGCATGTATTTGCCCTCTTGGATTCTTATTGCCTGAGTGGATTTTACTACCACGAGATGGATTTTTGCTCACACTTACAAAGGTATTTATTTTTAATGTTTCTTGAGTTAGCATAATGTTTTTTTTTTACGAGGTATTGGTTTCTGATTCTACAATGTAGTCTTTGCCAAAACCCCTTTTGTTTCCTTCCTAAGATTTTGCTGAGATTCAAGTTTAGGCCCTCTGTTTGCTTCCAACTCTTGGATATTCCCCGGCTGCGGATTGTTCATAGCAGCCCGACCTTTAACTTCAATCAACAAACGGATTCTTATGCACACAACAGTGATTATTCCACACCCTTTTCCATGTCACGCAGATCAGTCAAATAGTGGCCACAAGAATGCATTTATATTGTAGGTTTGGAACTTTAATCGAACCATAAGGTGAATCATGCATTACCTTTAAGCTAGAGATGGAGCATTCAAAATCATATGGATTGATAAACAATGGTGTCATTGTGAAAGAGAAATAGTTGTAGCGGAAGTAACAATATGTAGCATAATAACAGGGGTTTTTTTTTTGTGTTGCAAATTTTATGACTTTCAGAATAATGGGATCAATCTGCTCTATCTTTATGGTAACTTTTACTTATGTTCTATTTGTTTTATTGTCATCAAATTCAAAAGCTACAGGTGATGAAAGCCTCAAATGAATTCTTTTTTTTACGGTTTGAATTCTAAAATTTTTGTCACCGCGGGGGCGTCTCTAAGGCCCCGAAGGCCAAAAAAATTTTTGCAACACAAACCATTAACATCAACATGTAAAATTAAATCCCCAACACATAACAACCATTGACATTAACAACCAACACATAACTACCATTGACATTAATTAACACAACCATTGGGTCCAACACATTTAAATTAAAATCCCCCTTAAACCCCCTTTGGTTTGGGTGCATATTCACACGGGGGGTGACGTAGGGCAGCGAGAGCCCTCATAATTGTATTTTGCACGCATAAAAAAAAACAACACCATATAGTATTCCGCTTTGAAATCTTATAGTATTTTGCGAATCTTGTTATACAAGATAGCAAATTTTGTACTTGCATACCCCACAAGCGTGGAACTTTTACGTCACGGTATAGATTAAGGAATAAGGGGTGAATATGCCTATCCAGCGGCTCTCGTTGCTGAGTCACCCCCGGTGTGAATATGCACCCAAACCAAAGGGGGTTTAAGGGGATTTTAATTTAAATGTGTTGGACCCAATGGTTGTGTTAATTAATGTCAATGGTAGTTATGTGTTGGTTGTTAATGTCAATGGTTGTTATGTGTTGGGGGATTTAATTTTTACATGTTGGATGTCAATGGTAGTTATGTGTTGGTTTATTAATGTCAATGGTAGTTATGTGTTGGTTATTATACTAAAAAATTTTTTTGGCCCTTCGGGCCATAAAAAAAAAGCAGACGTGAGAATATAAAAGACATTTAAAACATGTAGCAATATGTGTTCTGTGATATGTGTTTATGTGTTATGTGTTATGTGTTATTCATTAAATGTACACCGCCAGCCAAAGGTTTAGTAGCTTCTTATGCTGAGGAAAATAAGAAATGAGGAAGAGCTCTCAAGGAATGCACAAGCCTAGCAGACCATGCACGGATTGAACTGAACAGCGGAGAAAAAAAGGATTCACCTATTTGGGCACTTGGAAATGCATTTGGAAATGGACTTGGAAATGCATGTGGATCTTCATATGCGCTATATTCTTCACATACATCTTCATAGTCATCTTCATATGCATCTGCTTCATATTCTTCTTCAAAAAGCCCAGCTTCTTCATATTCATCATATTCATTTTCATCTTGAAAATCATATCCATGATAAATAACTTTACCTTGCCTATGTTTAGCATTTGATCTGCGAATCAGATGTTGGAAGAAACATTTAATCTCTGCTTTGAGCTCTGCTTTGGACACACATCACCACTATATATAACTTCCTAAATCATACTGTCCAACTATAAGAGGGGTCTGAATCATTGCAGAAGCCAATGATAAGTGTCAAAGTGCCAACACTATGACTGAACAGCACACAAGCTTATACAACTGCTTAAGTGTATGATCTACCACTGATATGTCTCGAAGGAACAAAATACAACATGCAATAAACATACTATGGATTTCTATGCCCATTAATTGAAAAAATCACTATGCTTGGCTCCAAATTTGAACCAACAAAAAGGGTCGAAAGCCTTTGCTCAACTTTATTGAAAGAAAGGTTTAAAATGGTTCCCCATGTAACAAGAAATGTCGGGCCTCAGCTATAGGTCCAAAGGCCTCACAATGCTATATTGTCAATGTATTTAAGAGTTTGATGTCAAAAATACATCTGAATCCCAATTACACTTATGGTCTGAATTAATGCCCATTCCTATAATAACATCACCTTATCATTCTGAAAGCAGTAATTTCCGCCCCTTCTGTTTTGGTCATGCCATAACCATAATCTGTAAAGACGGTACACATCAACCTCTTCAATGCTAAGTACAGGAATAACAAAGTTTCAAAGGATATTTTTGCAAAACGTAGCTAGCATACCAGCTTCCAAATCCATCACATCCTCTTCAGAATAGCAAAAACTTCCACGTAAAGTTAGACAGAACCTGTAGAAATTGCTTACCAACTAAAGACTAGGTGAAGACGTTTCTTTGCAAGTGCATATGCAGTAGCAGGTAAAATTGTATCAAGTTCTTCATCAGTCAACTGCATGAGAATTGAAACGGACATAAAAATTAACCTTCACACCTGTTTCAGCTTTTAGCAGATCACATATGGTCTGAATTAATGCCCATTCCTATAATAACATCACCTTATCATTTCAAAGCAAGTAATTTCCCCTCTGCTTTTTGGTCATGCCATAACCATAATCAGTAAAGGCGGTACACATCAACCTCTTCAATGCTAAGTGCAGGGAATAACAAAGTTTCAAAGGATATTTTTGCAAAACGTAGCTAGCATACCAGCTTCCAAATCCATCACATCCTCTTCAGAATAGCAAAAACTTCCACGTAAAGTTAGACAGAACCTGTAGAAATTGCTTACCAACTAAAGACTAGGTGAAGACATTTCTTTGCAAGTGCATATGCGATGAGTGAGTAAAATTGTATCAAGTTCTTCATCGTCCAACCGCATGAGAATTGAAACGGACATAAAAATTAACCTTCACACTGTTTTGACTTTTAGCGAGATCACATCACGGAGCCGACCGCTCGCTCCTTCTAACGAGTTCGTGTGAAGAACCAAGAATCGCCCCAAGTCTCTCTGAAACCCTAAGTCTCTCTGAAACCCTAGAGTGCATATGCACGATGGTTGCATGTGTTCTCCTTTTTTTTTTTTTTTTTTTTTTTTTTTTTTTTTTTTTTTTTTACCTTTTTTCCAAAAAGTGGGCTTTTGTTGTAAGCCCTTCGATCTTGTCTTTTTAAAGAGGGCTTTTGTTGTAAGCCCTTTGATCTTGACCATTAAGAAGGGCCAAATAAAAAAGGGCGCGAGTTGCATGCAAATACTTGGTGCGCTCTAGATGTACCAATTAGTACACCTCATGCAATACGCCCACCAAATCATATGAAAACCTTAGAGAAAACTGTATAAAAGTACAAAAAAAAAACCCCCCTGTTATTATGCTACATATTAAGGCAAGATGTGCCATTTTCGAAAATGCCAGATCCAAATATGTATCAGAGGTGCGCACAGGCCAGAGATAGTCCCTGCTATTAGACATGGGCATCCTTTGTATAAAAGCCAACGATTGGCATCATGCAACAGCTGTATCATATAGGCCTCTTGGTGAAAGATTACAAAAGCCATCACAGAATTTAATGCCTCTATGTTTTCCAGAGTAACAGAGTAAAAACATCTACGGCACGCTATGAGCATGTAGCAAGCACATAGAACTTGTATGTAGCTGTTTGCTCCGAGAAAATACATTTGACATAGCTTTTTCCATATGCAGATGGCACTACCATTGTATTCTAATAGTAGAGAGCATACCCGTTACTGTAAATGGCCTCCACTGTAATATTAGCCAAGAACTTATTCGTTGCTGTGTATGGCCGCCATAGCCCTTTTAGGCGCCAACACAAATCTCATCCTATAAAAAAGTGAACTTTCCCTTTTGCATGCCGTTACTTAGGTCAATAAAAGGGCAGTCTTAATCAAATATTTTATACATATCTTCGGCTTCCAAGGACCAAATCGTAAGCATATAAGCTATTGGACCCAATAAAAATAAAAACTATGTAAGTTGACAAAATTAATTATGAGCACACCTTTCAAAAGCCTAAGTGCTTTTTGCACATAGCCCATCATTAAATTCCTTGTGTAGCAATAAATGCTACATAAGATAAAGTGACGTACCTTTTTGGAAAATGCATTTTACTACATGCTCCATTTGGCAGATATTCATTTGGCTTTGGCCCACCAAATACATTGTAAAAGATAGGTTGGATATTTTTCTTCATTTTCTTTCCCATTACTCATATTTATCCATACAAGAAATTTATCGCGGCGGCCAAGGCCGCCGCGAACATTTCTCTTCGCCAACTCACTCTTGCAAGGGGGGACTTGTGTAACTTTAGAATGGTGTGAAAGATGATATTGGAATGCGGGACTTGCAACGAATTTCTTCCTTTAAACATTTACTCAAATTGCTCCTAAAGAATTTTACATGCAATCCATAAAAGCATTCTACTTTGAATGAGGGAAACATGTGAGAGAACAATCGTAGTGCTTCTTCTCCACTGTTGTTTGGCTTCTCCTACAATAAGCATGGTCTGAGTGTGACTTTCGTATGGCCATCTTCTCAAAAACATTATGCGAATCATTTGAGCATGTACATGCCAAATACATCTTAATCAATGTATTGTACACAAACACCCTTAAAACAAAAGTAATTTTTACAATGTGAGCATGAACCTTCTTTCCATTTCCAAGGGACATCTCATTTATTGGTACAATATCGTAAGGGAGATTCATAACTATCAAAGCAAGCCACAGGGTTATGTCCCTCAAATCGACTTTCCTTACTATGTTGATGTCCAGACATGTCCTCTAGCATATAAATGCTCGTCTATATCACATAATTTGTTTAGCAATACTCAATTGCACTTTTGCATGGATACTCATGTAGGTGAGAGGAAAAACTTCAAACCTCTATCTTAGAAGATTAGAGAATATATAATGATATAACGGATTGGAGTGAAATAGGGATTGGATTTGGTATTGCAAATATTTGCAAGCATCCAAGCTTTCCAAAACTATCGTCGTGATAAGTGCAAAGTTAAGCAAAACGCAACATAAAATAACACTATGAGAGTTGATTCTTGAATTTTCAGTTCAAATCTTATCCTGGTAAGATGCTTAGATAAGTAACAGTCCATGTAGCTGACCCCAGAGCAATAGTAAGAGGCAAAAAATTATATATCCATTGTACAACATTAGAAAGAGTGGTAGATATGTAATGTGATCGAAGAATAGAAATGTATTCTTCGTCCAGTGTTTGAGTTTTCTCTTTGAGCAGAATGCCCATCAAGGCAAAATTTTCTACAGCAGGCAGATCTGGAAAAAAATAATCCGGTAACATTTTCTTCCCCTAGATGGCAGAAATTTTCATTCGAGTCCACATTCCAGGGGCTCCCAATAGCTTCTTTGGCGCAAAGCAAATTGTCCATCTCCCCAAAAGGTAAAGAATGCAGGAATTAGTTGTTGGTACAATTGCATTACTTTTTTTGTTTAAATCTCAAACACGGCGGTTTAGGACGAGGAACAGATTTTTCTTATCTTTGAATGCGATAGTTGTGAGCTAACCGTAAATCGATCTAATACCCAGCGAGGCGGTGTGAAAGAGCAGAAGGCGACTAAGTAGTTTGACTCAAGTTTGGGTTTAGAATCCCGCAGACGGGAATTTGGTGTTGATTCAATAAAAGACAAAGATGCGTAGGTTAAGAAGGTCGCCCAAATTCGAGAAAACATGGAAGCAATCTTTAGCCCTGGCCCGAAAATCGAGTCACGGTACTCGAACGGAAATCGGTGTTTTGATTTGGGTCCGTTTCTTCCCTGGCGATTGTAGAGGACTTGCCGATTCCCACCGTGAATTCTTCCAATCGTGGTGCGAGGATTCGAACTTTGCCGCAAAGACCGGGCGAATATGAATTCCACCGTTCCATATATCTTTGCGTTCTCTCAGAATTGGCGCAGAGAGTGGGCGCATACTGGCGTGTCTTGGTATCCTTCGAATGAGCATCGAAAAATGCTACATTGTTCCGCGCTTAACTTCGGCAGAGCTACCGCTTGATGATTTATAGCCCCTCGCCGTGTTCGGGATCGCCGATCCCGCCCAAAACCCATCTCCTTTTATTACCGCCACAATTTTAGCCCAAAACAAAGAATTCAATGGCTTTTTTCAATTTCATAGCGGTGGTTTTGTACGAACAATTCAATCAGTTTAGAGCAAGAAAAATCACAATTTTGATGCAAATCGTGAGACCCCATCACTAGAGAGCAATGAAAAATCACAATTTTAGTTTAGATTCGCATTTCAATCAGAACAGAATAAGGAAAAAACAGGATTTTGGTATTGAATTAAGAGCTTACTAACTGTGGCAGAGGTAAATGTGGTTACTCCGGCATCCTGCACGCTCTTATTTCCAGTTATAATCGAAGATCTTCAACTGCAGTTATAATCGAAGATCCAAACGCTTTTTGGGCTCTGCTTTTTCAGGACTCGAAGATCTTCAACGGCAGTGAACTTGCTGCGAGAGCTTCTGGTCTGGCTCCGTTTTTCAGAGCTTGAAGAGCTTTCAGGGTTTTTAGAGCAAACAGAACAAACGATTATCCCCAGCCATAGACAATCTTCAACGCCATAGCCCACAAAACAGGGAAGCACTTTTGCTACTGTCAATTTCTGGTCAGCAAATCTATCGGCTTGTGTTGCTTGATTCCCAATCCCAAATAGAGAAAACCCGGAGTCTGTGCGCAATCTCGTGCAAAAACTTCACCGGAAATTTCTATTCAGAACTTGTACCCAGGAAAAAGAAGCCGAAAAAAAGCACAGGTGTCGCCAAAATATTAAAGCACAAAAGAATCGAATCTTCGGTAAATCAATTATATATGTGTAGATTAGATACCATAACTCCATCATCAATAGAAATTTAGCATATAATAAATTCACAACTTAGGGATTTTTCAATCCATTAAGCCCTCTTATTGTAATTAAATTCCATGTATCTTGCTGCCTTAAACTTGTATATATATTTTTCATCTTATCAGCAATATTCCAAGCCTTTTTTCAAACTTTGTAAAACTTTCAAATTTCCAAATTTTTCTTCTTCTTCTTCTTCTTCTTCTTCTTCTTCTTCTTCTTCTTCTTCTTCTTCTTCTTCTTCTTCTTCTTCTTCTTCTTCTTCTTCTTCTTCTTCTTCTTCTTCCCCCATCCCTCCCTCGGGATGTAGGACTCCTCTGTTTATAAGGGAAGTAGGACCACCCCTATAAAGAGGGGTCCTACTTCCACACTGAAAAGAAAATAGATACATCATTCTATATTATTGCGTGAAAATAATATATTCACATGCAGAATATTGGGTACTTTTGACATAATATCTAAGCCATGGCACATTGGGCCAAGGTAAGTTTTCATTTGGGTACATGGATAAGGCTCGGTGGGCCAATATCCAGACTCATAGCATATGAAGGTCTTATAGCACTTGTGGACCACAACCTCGTATCGGCACATTATGAGCCAAAATGCTCCATGTACAAATGCATGACCACATGTATATTTCCAACTAGCAAAATATATTGCCATAATAATGACACCATGCCACTATGGCATAGTGGGAAAGACATCCGAAATCCGTAATATGCATGTTATGTGGCATTGTGGATTACAAAACCCAACAAGTCATGACTATTCTTGTATCAAAACTTGGCAGATCCTACTCTATTATAAAAAGGGGTAACTTTCAATCTAACCTGGGTTTGCGGAAGAGATCGTTTGCGGATACCTCCGACAAGTGGATGTCACAATTTCTTCTTGAATATGTTCTTACCAAGACTACGGTTACTCTATGCACAAACACATAAAAATACCTCGTTCATGGTAAAACCATTAATCCAATACCCACCACGGTTTTACGCCAGGCCACATCGAACTCTCCAAACCATAAAATCATGATAATCAATATTCATATAGTCAGAAACCATATTGCTTTGTATATTCAGTATGTTTAATTCCATCTATTGTCAAATTGTAATCTTTAAATCTCTCAAAAAATATTTTTCATGCCATTATCGTAATTTCATATAAAGTACCACATTATTTTTGATCAGAATGTTATCATATCAGAACTATTAATTTGTCCATATATCTCAAATAGTAATTTATCCATTATTTTATCAACACTTAAAACTGCAATACAAGTCATAATGATAATCTTCCCTTACTTAACTTTCCATATTTAATCATTCTTCTCTATGCAATATAAGACAGATCTCACCACATTTTGTGATTTTGTGATGCAGTATAGAAGCCCATTAGTCTTCACGCATCCTTGTAACTCTAACCACTGAAATTAAATCAGGGAGAAGATGTTTTGGTTACCTGCACCCAAACAATGCCAATGTTAGCAAATCATGGTAACAAGACAAGGCGTCGGGTAAGCTATAAAACATCATGGCTCTTCGCCCTTCACCCTTTAAATTCAGCAAATTAGCTCATATAATAAGCAAAATATGCTATGTATTAGGAGAGAAAAAGTATACTGCTGCTCACCACAGCACACCGTGGACCATTTCCAAATGGTTCCCATTAGATTCATATGCCTAAGTGCCAAATCATGCAAAATCATGAATTCTTAAACCTCTCATTGCACAAGGTATATTGACAAGGCAGCCCATTGAGTACCAAAACCATAGTATTCCTCTTTTTAGAGCTGGACCATTAAAGCGGTCTTATAACTTGCCTAAAATCCAATATACCGATTATAGGTCAACATACCATAGCCAAAACAAATGTTCAACTGTTTGATCAAGATAGACCGTGTTAATCATATATCTACCCTATTTTTTGTAGCCGGATGCATAAGATGAGCACCCTAAACTAGGCAACAACCCAGCAGAAATTGTATGACCTCTATCGGTGACTGCGTGGTTGTTATTCTTACATATGCCAACTAAGTGGAGACGCAAAGACTAAGCAAGCTAAGAAACCTAAGGAAACCAAGTATGCACATTAAGTAATCCCACAAATAAACAACATATGCAACACGGCCTCTAAAACATGAGGAGCATTCTATTGCCTTAGCATTGAATAGTCTGCGGGGATGTAGGCGACCACTGCGGGCACCTAATATCTACCCAACCAGCAATGAAAGCAACAACTCATGCTAGGTAAGTACCACGATTAAATACCGGGTCCTTTTAATCTTAAATACCTCGGTCTTTTTTAACGATTAAGCAATATAATGCATATCATCAAGCTTGCTTCAAAGAAGCACAAAAAAACTTTGGCAACAAGTGCGCATGTATGCATTTCCAAGCAAGCAATAATGGCACAATGATCCTACACCACTGTACCGATTATCAAATCCTTACACCACTTAGCTTATTCTTTTTACAATCAAAGATAAGCGGAATCTTAAGAACTTTGATAGCTAAATAGCAAAACGAAATTAGATCTTGCCATGTTTTTACAAGTAGATAGCCATTCAAAACTGTTTGAGAAGGCCGAAATATTTAGCTCGGATACTAACTTCATGCCGATTCTATTTCGTATGGACTTCCTGCCCGGGTATCGGTTTGGTTCTTGCACTATAAGGCAACAAAGCAAAGATCACATGCATCAAACCAGTCGCATCACATAACCAACACATAACTACCATTGACATTAATAAATATAACCATTGGATCCAACACATTTAAATTAAAATCCCCTTAAACCCCCTTTGGTTTGGGTGCATATTCGGGGGGTGACTCGGGCATCGAGCTTGGGATTGGCATATTCGCCTCTTATTCCATAATAATCACCCGCACGTAAAAGTTCCTCATTTGTGGGGTATGCAAAGTACAAGATTTGCTATCTTGTATAATAATAAGATTAAGCAAAATACTATAAGATTTCAACCAGGAATACTATATGGTGTTGATTTCGCACGCCCAAAATACAATTATGAGGGGCTCTCGGCGCCCCACGTCACCCCCGTGTGAATATGCACCCAAACCAAAGGGGTTTAAGGGGATTTTAATTTAAATGTGTTGGATCAATGGTTATATTTATTAATGTCAATGTCATCGATCCGAGCCCCGGATCGACATTCTAGAAGGAGCCGAGCATGCATGTCTTGCATGCATGCATGCCTCTCACGGGGAGATCGCTATATTAGCGGGTTCTTCATCAGCGTCTCATCGGCGCTTCCTCTTCTCTCTCAGCACGATTACCCTATTCTCTATTCTTTGAAACCATGCGGGGAGGGGCTTCTCCTTGCTTGGATTGACCCGATTTGGCGTTTCTTTCATCTTTGTGGCATGTCTTTTCTCGACCTTGCCTCTTCTTGACCATAATCTTTTGACCTTACGTCCCATCCGTTTTGATATGGAAGTTCTCTTCTATTGGGAGGTTTTTATGCGTTTTCATGCGAGCTTCTTCTAGAATGTCATCGATCAGAGCCCTCGGATCGACATTCTAGAAGAAGCGGCTTATCTATCTTTACATGCATGCATGCCTTCTCACGGGAGATCGCTATATTAGGCGGGTTCTTCATCAACGTCTCATCGGGCTTCCTCTTCTCTCTCAGCGATTACCCTATTCTCTATTCTTTGAAACCCACCCCCCCTTAATTGTTTAATGTATTTATCGCCCGGCACGCGGCGTGACCAGCCCTCTATTTGAAGAGGTTTTATTTTTGTTGTCGTGGCACGGCGTGTGATCAGCCCCTCCACTTTGGGAGGTTTGTTTTGTCACATTTGTTTTCGTGTTGGGTTGTGCAGTGCGGGTTGGCAAGCGGCGTGACCGACTTCTCCATTCATTGGGTTTTGGGGGCGAATTTTTCAGCCTTCGTTTGTCAAGCCCCTTGCGAAGGCTTATCACTAGGGTTTTCCCGAAACCGAAAGGGTGAGGTTTTTAATCCGGTAATAAGCTTTTCGGCGGTACACAAACAACCATCTATTAGCATTGTATTTCATGGGGTCCAAGTTGTATAATTGGGCGTTCCTTTATTTTTTTGTGGGTAGTTAGTAATAGCTGACTGTCCCTCCATTATGCAGAAAATCTCTTTGAGATGAATGAGAAGCCTATCTATAGATAGATAGGCTTCTCATTCATCTCGGCATTTTGAATAATGAATAGCGCGCACAAACAAAAAATAAAGGGAAAATCAATTATAGCATTTGGACCCCAAAACAAAATACAATGCTAATAGATGAGTTGATGTACCTGCCGAAAGCTTATCCGCGGGATTAAAAACCCGCCGGGTTTTTGGGAAAACCCTAGTGATAAGCCTCTCGACAAGGGGCTTAGACAAACGTAAGGCATAGAATCGCTCCCAAAACCCCCGCATGGAGAAGTCGAAGCGGATGCAATTTCGCCAACCTGTACTGCACATCACCAACACAACAAACGCAGAAACATACCAGAGAATAGCATCACCGGTGGAAAAAAGCATCACCCGTGGTGGAAAAACATGATAAACGAGAACTTGTACAATAAACAAAGAAGGGGGAGGGTGGGTTCAAAGAGAATAAGGTTACGCATGATCAACGTCTCATCCGGCGCTTCCTCTTCTCTCGATGATACCTTATTCTCTTTGAATTGTTTCGAGGCGGGGAGGGCTTCTTCCTGCTTGGTTTGGCCAATTTGGCGTTTCTTTCATGATGTGGCATGTCCTTTCGGCCTTGGCTCTTCTTTAGCCTTCATCCTGTGACCTTCGTCCTCGATTCGGTTTGTTAAGGAAGTTCACGGTACCGGGCGGTTTGTTGGTTTCATCGAGCTCCATTCTAGAATCCCATCGATCCAAGACATCGGATCGACATTTTAGAATGGCTGAGCAGCATGCATATCTTCATGCATGCATGCGGCGCATGTCCTTTACGGGTTGGGAGTTCGCTATTTTGAAGCGGTTACGCATGATCAACGTCTCATCGGCGCTTCCTCTTCTCGCCCGGTACTTTATTCTCTTTGAACCCACCCTCCCCCTTCTTTGTTTATTGTATTTGTTGCACGGCACGCGTGACCAGCCCCTCTATTTGAAGAGGTTTTTGTTTTGTCGCGTGTCAGCGTGATCAGCCCTCCACTGGGAGGTTTGTTTTTCTCGTTTTGTTGTGTTGGTGATGTGCGGTACAAGTTGGCGGCGGCATCTGTTTTCGACTTCTCCATGCGTGGGTTTTGGGAGCAATTTCTATGCCTTTACGTTTGTCCAAGCCCTTGCGAAGGCTTATCACTAGGGTTTTCCTCGAAAAACTTCGAAGGGCGGGGTTTTTTAATCCGGTGATAAGCTTCGGCGGTACACTAGCCACACATCTATTAGTATTGTATTTTTTGGGGTCCAAATGATATAATTAGATTTTCCCTTTATTTTTCGTGGGTAGTTCGCATGTGTGCGGCTACCCACTGTCCACCATTGTAGAAAATCTGCTGAGATGAATGAGAAGCCTATCTATGGAGGTTTTTGTCGTTTTCATGCGAGCTTCTTCTAGAATGGTAGTTATGTGTTGGTTATTATACTAAAAAAATTTTTCGGCCCTTCGGGCCATAAAAAAAAAGCAGACGTGAGAATATAAAAGACATTTAAAACATGTAGCAATATGTGTTCTGTGATATGTGTTTATGTGTTATGTGTTATGTGTTATTCATTAAATGTACACCGCCAGCCAAAGGTTTAGTAGCTTCTTATGCTGAGGAAAATAAGAAATGAGGAAGAGCTCTCAAAGGAATGCACAAGCCTAGCGGACCATGCACGGATTGAGGCTGAGCAATGAGAAAAAAAGGATTCACCTATTTGGGCACTTTGAAATGCATTTGGAAATGGACTTGGAAATGCATGTGGATCTTCATATGCGCTATATTCTTCACATACATCTTCATAGTCATCTTCATATGCATCTGCTTCATATTCTTCTTCAAAAAGCCCAGCTTCTTCATATTCATCATATTCATTTTCATCTTGAAAATCATATCCATGATAAATAACTTTACCTTGCCTATGTTTAGCATTTGATGAATCGGATGTTGGAAGAAACATTTAATCTACGCTTTGAGCTCTGCTTTGGACACACATCACCACTATATATAACTTCCTAAATCATCTTGTCCAACTATAAGAGGGGTGAGAATCATTGCGAAGCCAATGATAAGTGTCAAAGTGCCAACACTATGGTGAGCAACACACACAAGCTTATACAAGCCGCTTAAGTGTATGATCTACCAGCGATATGTCGGAAGGAACAAAATACAACATGCAATAAACATACTATGGATTTCTATGCCCATTAATTGAAAAAATCACTATGCTTGGCTCCGGTGAACCAACAAAAAAGGGTCGAGCTTTTTGCTCAACTTTATTGAAAGAAAGGTTTAAAATGGTTCCCCATGTAACAAGAAATGTCGGGGCCTCGGACTATAGGTCCAAAGGCCTCCAATGCTATATTGTCAATGTATTTAAGAGTTTGATGTCAAAAATACATCTGAATCCCAATTACACTTATGGTGCGGAATTAATGCCCATTCCTATAATAACATCACCTTATCATTAAAGCGGTAATTTCCGCCCTTACGTTTTGGTCATGCCATAACCATAATCTGAAAAAAGGCGGTACACATCAACCTCTTCAATGCTAAGTCTGAGGGAATAACAAAGTTTCAAAGGATATTTTTGCAAAACGTAGCTAGCATACCGGGGTCAAAGCATGGAGTGGGGGCATTTTTCGCCGATCAAGCACCCACAAGCACCTAATGTGGAAAATTTTACTTATTTTTATCTTTTTTTTCTATAACTCAGATGAAGCTGAAATTTTTGTATTCCAAGGCGTAATATGAATGCGTTTTAGGGAAAAATATCAAAAATAAAAGAAAAATATTTTTAAAAATACAAAGAAAATAGCTCTGGAAAGCACCCCCTAAGCACCATGTGTCGCTGACACAAAAAGTGTCCCCCACCTCCATGCTTTGACCCACCAGCTTCCAAATCCATCACATCCTCTTCAGAATAGCAAAAACTTCCACGTAAAGTTAGACAGAACCTGTAGAAATTGCTTACCAACTAAAGACTAGGTGAAGACGTTTCTTTGCAAGTGCATATATGCGATGCTTGAGGTAAAAATTGTATCAAGTTCTTCATCGGTCAAGCTGCATGAGAATTGAAGCGGACATAAAAATTAACCTTCACACCTGTTTCAGCTTTTAGCAGATCACATATGGTCTAAATTAATGCCCATTCCTATAATAACATCACCTTATCATTACGAAAAGCGATAATTTTTATACGTTTTGGTCATGCCATAACCATAATCTGTAAAGATGGTACACATCAACCTCTTCAATGCTAAGTACAGGGAATAACAAAGTTTCAAAGGATATTTTTGCAAAGCATTAGCTAGCATACCGACTTCCAAATCCATCACATCCTCTTGAATAGCAAAAACTTCCCGTAAAGTTAGGCGAAGACACGTAGAAATTGCTTACCAACTAAAGACTAGGTGAAGACATTTCTTTGCAAGTGCATATCGCGATGCTTGAGGTAAAATTGTATCAAGTTCTTCATCGGTCAAGCTGCATGAGAATTGAAGCGGACATAAAAATTAACCTTCACACTGTTTTGACTTTTAGCGGATCACATCGGGGTGGCCGCCTGCTCCTTCTCGAGAGTTCGTGTGAAGAACCAAGAATGCGCCCAAGTCTCTCTCGAAACCCTAAGTCTCACGAAACCCTAGAGTGCATATATGCGATGGTTGCATGTGTTCTCCTTTTTTTTTTCTTCCTTTTTTTTTTTTTTTTTTTTTTTACCTTTTTTTTCCAAAAAGTGGGCTTTTGTTGTAAGCCCCTTCGATCTTGTCTTTTAAAAGGGCTTTTGTTGTAAGCCCTTTGATCTTGACCATTAAGAAGGGCCAAATAAAAAGGCGAGTTGCATCACAAATACTTGGTGCGCTCTAGATGTACCAATTAGTACACCTCATGCAATCGCCCACCAAATCATATGAAAACCTTAGAAAAGCGTATAAAAGTACAAAAAAACCCCCTGTTATTATGCTACATATTAAAGGCAAGATGTGCCATTTTCGAAAATGCCGGATCAAATATGTATCGGAGGTCATATGACCCGAGCCGGAGATAGTCCACCTATTAGACATGGGCATCCTTTGTATAAAAGCCAACGATTGGCATCATGCAGCAATTTATCGTATCATATAGGCCTCTTGGTGAAAGATTACAAAAGCCATCCACGAATTTAATGCCTCTATGTTTTCCGGAGTAGCGAGTAAAACATCTGACGCGCTATGAGCATGTAGCAAGCACATAGAACTTGTATGTAGGCTGTTTGCTCAGAAAATACATTTGACATAGCTTTTTCCATATGCGGATGGCACTACCATTGTATTCTAATAGTAGAGAGCATACCCGTTACTGTAAATGGCCTCCACTGTAATATTAGCCAAGAACTTATTCGTTGCTGTGTATGGCCGCCATAGCCCTTTTAGGCGCCAACACAAATCTCATCCTATAAAAAAGTGAACTTTCCCTTTTGCATGCCGTTACTTAGGTCAATAAAAGGGCAGTCTTAATCAAATATTTTATACATATCTTCGGCTTCCAAGGACCAAATCGTAAGCATATAAGCTATTATATTTGGACCCAATATAAAAACTATGTAAGTTGACAAAATTAATTATGAGCACACCTTTCAAAAGCCTAAGTGCTTTTTGCACATAGCCCATCATTAAATTCCTTGTGTAGCAATAAATGCTACATAAGATAAAGTGACGTACCTTTTTGGAAAATGCATTTTACTACATGCTCCATTTGGCAGATATTCATTTGGCTTTGGCCCACCAAATACATTGTAAAAGATAGGTTGGATATTTTTCTTCATTTTCTTTCCCATTACTCATATTTATCCATATTAGATACCATAACTCCATCATCAATAGAAATTTAGCATATAATAAATTCACAACTTAGGGATTTTTCAATCCATTAAGCCCTCTTATTGTAATTAAATTCCATGTATCTTGCTGCCTTAAACTTGTATATATATTTTTCATCTTATCAGCAATATTCCAAGCCTTTTTTCAAACTTTGTAAAACTTTCAAATTTCCAAATTTTTCTTCTTCTTCTTCTTCTTCTTCTTCTTCTTCTTCTTCTTCTTCTTCTTCTTCTTCTTCTTCTTCTTCTTCTTCTTCTTCTCCCACATCCCTCCCTCAGGATGTAGGACTCCTCTGTTTATAAGGGAAGTAGGACCACCCCTATAAAAAGAGGGGTCCTACTTCCTTACACCAGAAGAAAATAGATACATCATTCTATATTATTGCGTGAAAATAATATATTCACATGCAGAATATTGGGTACTTTTTGACATAATATCTAAGCCATGGCACATTGGGCCAAGGTAAGTTTTCATTTGGGTACATGGATAAGGCTCAGTGGGCCAATATCCAGCTCATAGCATATGAAGGTCTTATAGCACTGTGGACCACAACCTCGTATCAGCACATTATGAGCCAAAATGCTCCATGTACAAATGCATGACCACATGTATATTTCCA
The DNA here is from genome assembly GCA_021234155.1 of Isoetes taiwanensis. Lineage (NCBI taxonomy): Eukaryota > Viridiplantae > Streptophyta > Lycopodiopsida > Isoetales > Isoetaceae > Isoetes > Isoetes taiwanensis. The sequence goes on from JAJEKV010000061.1 coordinate 263,862, forward strand.
ACTAGCAAAATATATTGCCATAATAATGACACCATGCCACTATGGCATAGTGGGTCAGCATCTGAAATCCGTAATATGCATGTTATGTGGCATTGTGGATTACAAAACCCAACAAGTCATGACTATTCTTGTATCAAAACTTGGCAGATCCTACTCTATTATAAAAAAGCAGGTAACTTTCAATCTAACCTGGTTTGCAGAAGAGATGCGTTTCCCAGATACCTCCGGCAAGTGGATGTCACAATTTCTTCTTCGAATATGTTCTTACCAAGACTACAGTTACTCTATGCACAAACACATAAAAAATACCTCGTTCATGGTAAAACCATTAATCCAATACCCACCCTGGTTTTTTACGCCAGGCCACATCAGGCACTCTCCAAACCATAAAATCATGATAATCAATATTCATATAGTCAGAAACCATATTGCTTTGTATATTCAGTATGTTTAATTCCATCTATTGTCAAATTGTAATCTTTAAATCTCTCAAAAAATATTTTTCATGCCATTATCGGAATTTCATATAAAGTACCACATTATTTTTGATCAGAATGTTATCATATCAGAACTATTAATTTGTCCATATATCTCAAATAGTAATTTATCCATTATTTTATCAACACTTAAAACTGCAATACAAGTCATAATGATAATCTTCCCTTACTTAACTTTCCATATTTAATCATTCTTCTCTATGCAATATAAGGCCGGATCTCACCACATTTTGTGATTTTGTGATGCAGTATAGAAGCCCATTAGTCTTCACGCATCCTTGTAACTCTAACCACTGAAATTAAATCAGGGAGAAGATGTTTTGGTTACCTGCACCCAAACAATGCCAATGTTAGCAAATCATGGTAACAAGACAAGGGGTGTCAGGTAAGCTATAAAACATCATGGCTCTTCGCCCTTCACCCTTTAAATTCAGCAAATTAGCTCATATAATAAGCAAAATATGCTATGTATTAGGAGAGAAAAAGTATACTGCTGCTCACCACAGCACACCGTGGACCATTTCCAAATGGTTCCCATTAGATTCATATGCCTAAGTGCCAAATCATGCAAAATCATGAATTCTTAAACCTCTCATTGCACAAGGTATATTGACAAGGCAGCCCATTGAGTACCAAAACCATAGTATTCCTCTTTTAGAGCTAGACCATTAAGCGGTCTTATAACTTGCCTAAAATCCAATATACACAGATTATAGGTCAACATACCATAGCCAAAACAAATGTTCAATCTGTTTGATCAGCATAGACCTGTGTTAATCATATATCTACCCTTTTTTTGTAGCGGATGCATAAGATGAGCACCCTAAACTAGGCAACAACCTAGCGAAATTGTATGACCTCTATCGGTGACTGCGGGGTTGTTATTCTTACATATGCCAACTAAGTGGAGGTTTGACACTAAGCAAGCTAAGAAACCTAAAAGGAAACCAAGTATGCACATTAAGTAATCCTACGGCTGACAACATATGCAACACGGCCTCTAAAACATGAGGAGCATTCTATTGCCTTAGCATTGAATAGTCTGGGGATGTAGAAGGCTGACTGCCTGAGCACCTAATATCTACCCAACCAGCAATGAAAGCAACAACTCATGCTAGGTAAGTACCACGATTAAATACCTCAGTCCTTTTTTAATCTTAAATACCTCAGTCTTTTTTTAGCGATTAAGCAATATAATGCATATCATCAAGCTTGCTTGGCAAGCACAAAAAACAGCAACAAGTCTGCATGTATGCATTTCCAAGCAAGCAATAATGGCACAATGATCCTACACCAGCGTACCCGATTATCAAATCCTTACACCACTTAGCTTATTCTTTTTACAATCGACATAAGCAGAATCTTAAGAACTTTGATAGCTAAATAGCAAAACGAAATTAGATCTTGCCATGTTTTTACAAGTAGATAGCCATTCAAAACTGTTTGAGAAGGCCGAAATATTTAGCTCGGATACTAACTTCATGCGATTCTATGGCCCCCGTATGGACTTCCTGCCGGGGGTATCGGTTTGGTTCTTGCACTATAAGGCAACAAGCGACATCACACAATTGCATCAAACCAGGTCGCATCACCATTTTAAGGCAAGATGTGCCATTTTCAAAAATGCCGGATCAAATATGTCGAGGAGGTGCGAGCAGGCGGAGATAGTCCCTGCTATTAGACATGGGCATCCTTTGTATAAAAGCCAACGATTGGCATCATGCGGCAATTTGTATCATATAGGCCTCTTGGTGAAAGATTACAAAAGCCATCCGCAGAATTTAATGCCTCTATGTTTTCAGAGTAGCAGAGTAAAAACATCTGACGGCACGCTATGAGCATGTAGCAAGCACATAGAACTTGTATGTAGGCTGTTTGCTCAGAAAATACATTTGACATAGCTTTTTCCATATGCGGATAGCCTTGCGCCATTGTATTCTAATAGTAGAGAGCATGCGATTTACTGTAAATGGCCTCCACTGTAATATTAGCCAGAACTTATTCGTTGCTGTGTATGGCCGCCATATAGCCCTTTTGAGGCGCCAACACAAATCTCATCCTATAAAAAAGTGAACTTTCCCTTTTGCATGCCGTTACTTAGGTCAATAAAAGGGCAGTCTTAATCAAATATTTTATACATATCTTCGGCTTCCAAAGGACCAAATCGTAAGCATATAAGCTATTGGACCCAATAAAAATAAAAACTATGTAAGTTGACAAAATTAATTATGAGCACACCTTTCAAAAGCCTAAGTGCTTTTTGCACATAGCCCATCATTAAATTCCTTGTGTAGCAATAAATGCTACATAAGATAAAGTGACGTACCTTTTTGGAAAATGCATTTTACTACATGCTCCATTTGGCAGATATTCATTTGGCTTTGGCCCACCAAATACATTGTAAAAGATAGGTTGGATATTTTTCTTCATTTTCTTTCCCATTACTCATATTTATCCATACAAGAAATTTATCGCGGCGGCCAAGGCCGCCGCGAACATTTCTTTAGTTCTAACCATGTGAAGTTGAATGTACCATAAGTTCTAGGCCTTGTTTAATAAGGGATTTGTGACAGTTCGAGTTGCACAAATGGCAATTTTGAACACATTGAGAATGTTGCACATGACTGGCATTCATGCTTTTGGTTGTTAAGAATAAAAAAAAAAAAGCTGTGAAAATGTTGCAGGCTATATAGCTTGCATTTGATATCTCCAAAAGATGTAAATCTCAACAACAATATATGGAGCACCCATAAGAAATTTCTTTTGTGACTATATAATATTATTGTCGTGGTATCTGATAATAGTATTTGATAATTGTAGTTCCAGTTATAGCTTCCTAGCTCAAGTGCACCATCTATGTGGCCATGCTATAGCTTCTGGCTCAAGTGCACCACCCTATGTGGGCATGCTATTTTCTCTAAAAATTTTGGCTTCACATATCACAAGTTGATTGTGCTTAGGGCTTACATAAATATTTCAAGCATATGACACTCGTTGTGATGAGGACCAGCTTGTGCATGAAAAAGACTTGCTACAAAGAATGAAGTTTTACCCAAGAAAAAATGACATGTCTTATGTTCATGTGCACATAAGATAGGTCGGATGTTGTTTGGTCGCCATATAAATATCACTATATCGACTTGAATCAAAACTGAACATGCACAAAACTCTCAGGAAAAAGAACAAATAGGCATGTTCAGTTCAGAAATATGTGCTCAGCGGAAGGCACGCCTAATTGTCATCGTCAGTAATATAAATATTTCTTTATCTTGTGAGCTTACAATAAAATACCTTACCTCCTACAAAAAGCGATTCATTTACATGCTTCATCTATAATATTAACGAAGCACAGAACAAAGCTTTCATAGTATAAAGCAAAAATGCTTAAGATCTTGGTCTTCTAAATCTTTATTCTTCCAGTTCAATAATCTTCACCACAGATGCATCACCAAGCTTTTGACATACGACAATGCGATCATGTGGCTTGATAATACCAATGACTTTTAAGGTGATACAAAGCTAATTTTTAAGATTGACTCATTGGTTGTGTCTTGCTTTCGATTCCACGACTAAAGTAATACATAAGTAAAGAGAACTAAATTCAAGATTGTTCTTAAATTCTTGGCACGAACTTCTTGAATGCCTTGGAATTCGACCAAGCATTGGAAATAGTCCTCGGCGAGTAAGACATTACCGCGCCTACAAACAAAGATTAGAGCGGGGATAGGTTCAATGTTTATGCGTTTTATCACGAATCGTATGAATTGAATGATCTGACACAAATTTGCCGTATAAAAGCATAAAAATCGTGTGGAAAACAATTCGGCGTCGAGAAAACCGGCGTCTGGCGAAAACAACAAACGGCGTCTGTGAAAAAGTTTTCAGCGTCTGCGAATTCTGATTTAAGCGTCGCAGCGAAACCATTCCACCCGGCGTCGCAGCGCCGCTCTCCACAGCGTCTGGAAATTTTTGGCGTCTTGGCGGTTAAAGACCCGGCGATGCGAAATAAACAGCGGCGTCGTCAGCGGCGTAATCTTCGGCGATGCGAAAATATTTTCAGCGTCTGTGTTTTGTTTCCTTCAGCGTCTGTGAAATTTTCAAACTTTTTTGCCCGTTTACTAAGCAAAAAATATTTTGCTTCCCTTCGTTTGACTTTGTTTTGGCAGCTTTGTTAATGGTATATATAAAGCGTGATTAGCCCTAGAATTCACCTCGAGCGTTGACGGCCGAGGTTGAGTCAAAATACTCCTTGGGAAGCGGTTTTGCCTTTGAGGTGTAGTTTTTTGAGTCCTGACTGGCGTTGGATCTTTGGGCGTGAGTTTACTCCGTCCTAGTGGTTTCGACCTTGGGTTGGCATCTGCTTCCATAGAATATCCTATAGGGTCCCGTCAACCCCCTTGATTCGCCTTGGGCGTCGGCGTAACATATGCATTGTGAGCTTGCTCCTTTGCATATATCGTCTTCCTTTAGTTACGATGTAATCAAAAGTCCGGATAAGAGACATTGTCGGTGGGTCCAGAGCAATGGTGGCTCTTGGTCATGCATCTACCTCACGGAGGTGCGGTGATCATGCATCTACCTCTAGAGTGCGAATTTGCGTGTGCGGGCGAGGGCCGCGGGGGCTAATTTCGTGACATGGCTAATGCTGGAGTTCGCGGGTCGGAAAAAAGGCTGGAGAATGGGAGTTTGTGAAAGAGTTTGGCCAAAATGGTGGGAATGTGTGTTTGTGGATACACATCGGTAAATGGTTACGCAACAAAATTAGGAGCTCATCTTCACGTGAGCGAGGCGTCGATTATGCAACTTATGCGCATCTGTGGGACTTGCGAAAGGATGCCATCGAGATTTGTCATTTGGATGGGATCATAAAAGCGAAGAATAATATGAGAAAAGGCGAGTCCACGAATACTCAGGAAGCGGGGTAGGAAATGACGAAGATAGCTATACCACCCTTTGTTGTTGACTATCTGCGTCGAGGGTGGACTAGAGTCCAATAAGGTACAAACGGGGGCTTGAGAGAAATGAGAGACAATTGAAATAGTGGAAAAGGCGGTGAAACTGAAGAGGGTTGATCATTGCTTAACATCGAGCAATTGAAGAAGACACACTGGCCCGAAGGTTGTAGAGGCATTTTATATCTTTGTTTTTGTCTCCACATATTACGGAGCATAAAGCAATGAAAAAGCCTTCCAAGAAGTTGCCAAAGCGGGGCCAGGCTTTTAGGCGCCTTCATACAAAGCATGCCAACAATAAGATGGTTGATGAAATACATGGAAAAATGGTTGAGGAGGGTGGAGATGAAGTTGTGTGTCGTAGATGTGGTAGCGGCCCGACTTCATTATTATTGATGGTTGGAGCAATGTAAACAAGGACCATCTTATTAATTTCATGATCGTGTATCGAGGGGGTGAAGTATTTTTGAAAACCGTAGAAACCAAAGCCCGACCAAGTGGCCAGGAGATTGGATTTTTGAGAAAACAAAGGCGTGTGATAGAGTTTTGGACCCGAAGAGAATATTTCAAGTTGTAATGGATACTTGGCGTCTAATTGCAAGCTAAGCGGGTCAATTCTTGGAGGCGAATTTCGGGGTTGCATGCTACTAGTTGCCAATGCCATTGCACGAACCTATTCTTTGAAAATTTGGTTCTCCACGGCCACCGTGGTTCAAAGATCCCATTCGAAGCGTCGGCTTGTAAAATTCATCACAAAAGCCGGCAATTTATGCCATTTACAAGTCATTCGCGTCGGAAAGAGCCTAGCACTCATGAATCTGAGGCAAACTTCGGTTTGGTTCCAATTATATCTGTCTTGAAAAGTCTTTGAAGTGTCGTGATTGGATTATCTCAACCTTTAATCATCATAGAGTTTTTGATTGGGAAAGAAGTGGAAAGGGAAAAATCGCCAAACACCGACGACAAAGTAGCGCCCCCGAGAAAATGCTTGGAGGGAGACATTTTGGAAAGGTGTAAAAAAATGTTGTGAGGTGCATGCAACTTTGTTTGTCATGCCATCAAAACCCTTGATTCTTGAAGGCAAGCTGGAAAGATGCGGAGGTGTTGGCACTCCATTCAATCCTTCCTAGAAGCGTGATGGTCCCAATCGCCATTTGACAATGCTAAGCGGACACTACTCGAAGACTTCAATGAGCGATGGAAGAAGTCATACGGTGATCTTCATGGCGCCTGGCGCATGCCTTAGACCCACACAACCACGATATGGACCAGCATCTGGATAAAAAAGTGATGGGGTCGTTGAAGAAGGTTGCAAAATGTTCTATCCAACATTTCGGACTACAAGCTTTTCATTGCGGAGTTAGCGAATACGAGAACTTTTGAGTGGAAGGTGGGCGGATGAAAGCTTCGGCCTTAGCGGAGAGTCATAAGAAGGAACCAAATATGGAATCATATGCATGGTGGCAAACCCATGGGCAAGTTCGCGATACCTTGCGGCAATTGCAATGACTATCCTCTCTTTGGTATCTTCCAATAGTGCAAGTGAGAGGAATTGGAGTGCCTATAAGTACATACCGGTGTCATCGCCAGTATTGTCGCTTGCTACATAAGAAGCGGACAAACTTGTATACAACTTCTCAAAATGGCGGCTATTGAATGCGTAACGATTGGGTACATCCATGTCCCGATAAGCTCACAGTTTCCTTTCATGGATCACGATTCGAAGTGGAAGAGGGGCAACCGAAGGCGGTGAGGGCGAGATGCTTTGCAATAAATCTTTACCAAGCCATGTTGATGAAGACATTCAAGCGTACCCGCCGTTGATGGCGAAGATGATATAGACAAAGCCATATTCTCGGACCGGATCGGCCCGAAGGCCCGAGGATCTGAAGAGGTACGTCTGAAAAGGCGGGTTCGAGCAATGCGGTTGATGGCGTGGCGGCTTACGTGATCAAACGGACTCACCTGCGCTTTACCTTGACAAGCGGAGAAGCGGGCTAGGAAAAAACGTCGAGGGGCGTTTCACTAAAGGAAAGGGTCATCGGAGGTTGAACCTAGGTTCCGGCAAGAAGAGGATGGAGCGCAAATGATGAAACTGATGAAGAAAGGCGCTGCCTAGAAAAATGATGTGATGAGTATCTTCGATCATTTGTAATTGGTCTTGAGGATTTTCATACTATTGTAACCGTCCACTGGCACTATTAATAAAAAGAAGTTTTTGGTTATAATTTTTGTCACAAATGTTTCGTTAATGTATGATAGTTCTTTCTATGTTTCTTTCTATGTTTCTTTCATGTGTAAGCTGCGGTGCCACGAAAACCGTTGGATCAGACCGTCTCGACCTCGTTGTTGCTTGCCTCTTATGCGCCCGAGAATCTTCTTTGATGAAGTAATCTACGCATCTGCGAAGGGGCCAAACGACCCTCGGACCAACCAGGGCCGAATCGATCCGAGAAGGTTTCACAAAATACCGGTACCCAAGTCGAGAATAACCCGGTATGCCAAATTGGGCTTTGAATGCTATCACGGACCTATAATCGTACTCTATTCCTCACGGGTGGCACATGCTTTCACGAATACCCAAATGGGTTTGCATGGCATGTGCCACCAAAAATGGAAATTACAAATATAGGTCGATCTTATCAAATAACGATTGGCAACCGATCAAGGATCACGCTCGAGGGCGGGATGAAAGAGACACGAGTACAAGCATCGAGACTTCCCAACCCTTGCTTTCACCCCTCTTTGAACAATGGAACTTAGCATGTAAACTAAGCTACATTGCCCAAAGAGGAGGGAAAAAGATTGGGGAAATCTCGATGCTGAACTCATCAATCACTAACATCAATTAACTTAGAAGGATGCGCTCTTGGCTTACTCCTTTTTGAGTTTCTGCTTGGCATTATCTAATTAAGCCACGAGTGGCGATAATGTCATCCTAGGGGGCAAATTAGATACACAAAGCGAGAAAGCGAAAGAGACTAAGCCGAGGTGGCGAGTTGGAAGACGCTTCGGTATGCCAAAATTGGGCTTTGAATGCTATCGGACCTATAATCGTACTCTATTCCTCTGGGTGGCATGTCGGTGAATACCCAAATGGGTTTTGCATGGCATGTGCCAAAAATGGAAGGTACAAATTATAAGGTCGGATAACATCAAATGGCGATTTAGTATTACGTAAAAAGATAACGTGGCGTCCTCCAATTTCAAGCCAGCGTATAGATGGACAGCCCGGGCACCACTTTGGCTTGAAATTGGAAGAGGTGCGCTCTCACCTCTGGCCTCGAGACCTGGGTCGGGCATCGAGGCGTCCCAATCTTTCTTTCCCGGGTCTTTGGACAATGGAACTTAGCATATGAAGCTAAGCTACATTGCCCAAAAGAGCGAAAAAGCGAGGGGAAGTCTCGATGCTTGAATTGGGAGTCAAGAGCTTCAATCACTAACATCTAATGAACACGAGAGAATGCAAAAGCAACCACTAGGCCTTATATCCTCGGTGGCCACAATAAAAATAGAGTACTCAAAAACCTTGTAACCTCCTCTAGAGCGAGCGATTTACGCTCAGGCCCCATTTTTTGGCGTCTTTGTGTAATATAACCCTAGCAAAGTATCTAAGATACATTGACAGGCGAGACATAAAGAGTGAAACAAAGCTTAAGCTCCTTCTAAAGGAGGTAACAAAATTTCGAAGTCTCTATATTGTTTGCCGAGAAATATAAGGCTTTGGTGACGACAACCATTCAAAAGGGTTGCGTGTGCGGATGTTTTGACTCACTCACCATCCAACCATGACCATCCTAGGGGGCAAATTAGATCACGATAAGCAGAAGCGAAGGAGACTTCATTTCTGGTGAGCGGGGTGACCACTAGGACAAACAAAGAGACTAAGCCCGGGGATAAAGAGATTGGGAAGTCTCAATGCCTTTACTCGTCAAGCAGAGAAAGCGAAGCGATTTGGAAGTCTCGATGCTTTTACTATGAGCACTACTTTCGATCCTTTGATAACATCATTACACCTTGTTTGAAACTGCGTCATTATACCATTCATTCAAAATGATCTGAGTCAAAATTTGGCATGTCTAAAAATGTAATATCTCATTTTCATTGGTCATTTGGATCAATATAATCACCCTATGACCACGGAGGTGGTGGTAAGAAGCTGGTTATTAATGCGGCCTTTGTCTCTCCTTCAGCGGCTTCTCCACCCCTCCACAATTCCATCTCGCGAAAGGTTTGAAAAGTGTGCATCTGCCCATCCCTCTGCGGCGGTCAAATGTAACAGCGGCATCGCGACCTTGCATATTAAATATGGCATATTGTAACTTCGGGGAAAAATCCATCCGTCTTGCAAGGTTAGATGAGGCGGCTTTGCAACATCAATCAAGAACACATCGCATGTGCATGCGATGCCCATACCTAGGTGTACCAGCCCACGTGTAGGGTTGTCACCACAAAATTGGCAATATGCGTAATCAACAACCTTTAGCTCTTCCCCGACTCTCATACAAATACTGTGAGGAGATAGGATATCGCTCGAAGTCACCCTAAAAGGATCAGAGTCTAACGATTTGGTCAAATTAGCGCAAGAAGTGCTCGTTGTTTTCTCTAAGGGCCGTTGCCTCCTGTTTTAATGCCAGCTGGATAGTTGGATTTAAAAGCGTCCTCTAATTGGCTGACCATCTTATCATACCATCGGCGGTCTTCTAGCGAATATTCTCCTCGAGAAGTGTGGGGTTCCGACTTCTCTCATTCTCTAGTTGGGCCCGAATATCCACAAGGTCATTCGCGGCTCGGTAGCGGCTACCCCAATCACCTCAAAAAAGTTGGATAGCGTCGGCAACAAGGTATGTAATGGTGATGGGCTCACCAAATGGCCCACTCCAGCTATCTTAGATAGCTTGACCCTCTTCGTCTTTGCCACTACGGCTTCCTTGCCTCCATTTCCTACTCCCATAATTTACCGTGCGGCCGCGACCGGATGAAATTTGAACACAACAATTCTGGTGCATTGACTTTTGTTCGCGGCTCTTACACATAACCATAAGAATCAAAACAACTTGTTCTTATGAATTATTATCTGAATCGGGGCAAATGTCATGTGATTTGATATTTACGAATTGCACATTAAACTTCTTCCTTGTGGCACGAAGACACCAAGAGCTTTTCGTAGATTGTGCGACAAAACCAACATGCATTTAAAGGGTGTCTTGGATGCATCACCCTTCATACTTCAATTGAATAAAAGCATTATTTAATTCGGGGGTTTTGTCTTCCCAAACCAAATGAATATTTCCATGTACATTGACATCTACGTTTCTGCGGGGCGGGATACTTAACCGCATGTCGGAAAAGATCTGGGCCTCATCTTGAAATGATCGGGGCTCCATCCCGCACCCAGGAGACTCAAAGAAAAGAATTAATTGCAAAGGCGGCCAAGATGAGCTCCCAAAATAGTCGAGAATACGAATCAGCCTTGTCTGAGAAGAGCCATATAAATCAAGCTGTGAACAAAGAATGGATCTAAAGCTATCAATAAAATGCACCGGATGGGAAAATCAACAACCGGACACGGAAAAGATAGTAGTGGTTCCCAAAACTTACAATCGAGGGCTCGGCGAGAGACCTCATTGTGAATACCATGCACATCTGCTACCACTGCAAAGAACATATAGAAATATTTCACTATCAAGTGATTGCAAAGATATTAAAGATATTGCTAAATCTAAGCGACATGTCTACTTATAACATGTTGAAAAAACCTTCAAGAACATGAAAATAGAATGAGCATACAGCCTTATCCATGTAATTTTGGTCACCTTTTCGACTTGTGGAAGCTCTATGCTTCACGTACTATCTAGGTTGATAGAACAACGACAAAATCTTCGTTCTTGCTTCTTTTTGTTGCAAAAGCTCTTCAATAAAGTCTAAGCTTTGTCTTAGTCATGGGGAATTGCTTCAACCATCTTAGGGATGAGTTCCATGTCATAACCACGTAATGAAAGACCATTTCAATTAATGTCTTTGTACCGGACGAAGATGGTATCGGAAAAAGAATACACGGAAGTGTAGAAGCTTAATAAAGGGAAGGATTTGTATGAAAAGGGATGAAATGGCTGCAAATATAAGTCCACATTGCCTCATTCAATGGACTGGCTCTCATTGATCTCAAAGCCTATTTGGAATGCAAACCTCAATAGAACTTGCCAATCTTTGATGTAGCTTCTTCGTTTTAAGGTATTATCCTTTCCGGCATCGGATGATGCTCCACGGCGATCATACGTTTTTATTGTTAAAATTTCAACTAGTACATCTAGTACAATTGAAACAGCGGACTTACGAACAAATGAAAAGTACAGCATTAGAATAAGCAAAGGGACCCGATCGGATATTAAAACTGCGTAGGGTGAGCTTCAATTCATCATATTTTCCCGTTTCCACAACTTCGTTGAATAGAATTCCAAACTCACCTTAATATTCCCTTCTTACGGATAGGAGTCTTTAAGATTCTCAAGAGAAAAGGTGTTAATTGATTCTCCGACAATAGCTTGCGAGGCGAGGCTGTTAGAGGCGACACCTTATCCTCCTCGCCAAAATGAAGCTTCTGTCTCTTCTTGCAGCGGGTATTCCTTTGATTCTTAACCGACCTCTAAAGGCGGCATCTTCCCTCGGGATTCCATGGCGCATTTACTACGAATTTTTCCCCTATTCCTGCTTCCCGCAAAGCCATGGCATTAAAGAAATTTTTTAGATTCAAAAATCATGGTTTTGACCATACGCTGGAAGCCTTGATTTGGCTTTTTGCCGCTCTCATCTAGCCTTGGGATCTCCATGGTACGCTTTTGATCGTGCTCACATTACCTGCAACTACTAATGGCTACCAGCATCCACATGATCGAAGAAATTAAAGAAGAAGAGCCATCCATTGAGGGCCATAGTTTGCGGTGCGTCATAAAAATGCGACATGGTTTCTTTTGGAGCCCCAGAGCAGGATAAGCCATAGTGTCTGGCGGCACATGAGCGGATGGAGAAAGCAAGAACTTAAGGAGAGGATTTGTGGGCGGATTCCTCAGGCGGATAAACAAAAGCGTGGCTATTACGCAATTTTTCTCCAAAAATTTTCCCTGATTTTTCCCCACCCAGGGAACGGGAATCGAGATCTTGGTGTGTCTCGATTATATATGTGTAGATTAGATACCATAACTCCATCATCAATAGAAATTTAGCATATAATAAATTCACAACAGGGATTTTTCAATCCATTAAGCCCTCTTATTGTAATTAAATTACATGTATCTTCTTTTGCCTTAAACTTGTATATATATTTTCATCTTATCGACAATATTCCAAGCCTTTTCAAACTTTTGTAAAACTTTCAAATTTCAAATTCTTCTTCTTCTTCTTCTTCTTCTTCTTCTTCTTCTTCTTCTTCTTCTTCTTCTTCTTCTTGAATATGTTCTTACTCGGACTTCCCGATTAGGATAATGTTAAAAAACATTTAAAAGCCTCGTTTAGGGTAAGGACATGTCTAATATCTACCTTGGTGTTTATGCCGAGGCCACATCGGTACTCCTACTTCCATTCTCCCTTAATATAATCAACATTTCACGATTATAGCTTAAATTTAGATCTTATTGTAATATGTATAACTTTGTGCTTAAATCTTTACTTGAAATAGTAATCATTCTTTATTTATCATGAAAAATATAATGGTTTTACAATATCAATTTACCAATAGAAAGATCTCACCAAGTTCTTGCCATAAATCATATTCCTTCCGCCTTCGATGTTTTATAACTCTTTAACTTTCGGCAATTTTAATTCCAAATATTCCCCATCTCTTTCAAGTTAGCGACCACCTTAGAAACAAAATAGAGACAATTGGAGGAGAGAACCTTACCTGCATGACCAATCAATACACAATTGGCGTGAAAGCGATAAATGTGCAAAATAAAAAGGTACATTGGGTCTCTCGGTTTATCAGCGATCACCAATTGTATCCTTTTTTATAAAAGGTAAACGATAATGAGGAAAGAAATCATGGAATAATAAAATCTTAACATTTTAAACTTCTCAACTTGGTGTCAAAGTATTACCATTAGGCGAGAACCAATTTCTTGGTCCCGGATCTAGTGGCTACCTTGACAAATTATTCTACATCATCACGTTGTTCAAGAACATAATGGGTTTATATCATAAAGCTTAATCTTATTACCATTTTCAATTTATCAGTCAGGCGTGTATTTTTAGGCAATCCATATATATGGTAATCAATATCCCTTTTTTTTTTCACATGTGCATGCTAGAGAAGCACCATGCAATTGGCCTAAATATCAATAACACCTATCATAATTGAGGATAATGACATTTCTTTCTTAGCTATAAACTTAAGCATGACTAAGTTTGGTTATAGCGACCGATGTGACCGCTAAGAATGCGGTCATAAGCAAATCAAATAAATCGACCAATGGACCCTTGCCCAATCATACAACCTTCTAAGTATCAATAGCGACAAACTATGGAAGCAATGAAGTCTTATTTCCTTCATTTTAGCTACATGTGCAATATGATAATTTTACCATAACATTATGTTATGAAACATACAAACATAATGCATTCTTTAAGAGAATCGTCAATAAACAAAAGTTGTCTATTCCTTTTATCGCGCCACCGGATATCCTGTGTATTTTTAAACAAGCAACATTCTTTCATTGCTACCATTAGTCATAACTAGAATCGAGATTCTTTTCATTGCTAGCATTAGTCATAACTAGAATCCGGATATGATGATAGAAAAAGCAAATGAGTAGAAAAACATGAGAATCGTTGCATCTTATAACAAGATCATAGAAACCATCTATTATTTCCATATGAATCGGACTCTATTTTGATTTGAATATCAATGCGAGACACGAATTGATTTGCCTCAGTTATGCTTTTTTTTGTTGAAAATCATTTGAACCATAAACGTAAGATAGACATCATATTCCGGATCACGGAAAGCATATCTGAACCTCTGTACTTGTATCCGGACATCACGCAATCAAGCACTAGGCTTCATCGGATCGAAAAAACAAGGCTCAAGACCATTATCGACTAACAATACTACAACAGAAATGATTTGCAAACCCGACCAAGGAGTTACGTGCCTTTGCTCTACGTAAGGCATAGATCCGGCATCAAGCTGTAAGAATCAGATCATAGTATTGTCATTTCAGCTCCAAGTTTTAGATTCGCTCCATGCCATGATAGACGACGGCAAGCATAGCCAGGTCTTTGCATATTGAACATATCTTGGTTGCTTTTGGCAAATCGAGAGACTATTTTACGTATCACGGATCTTTTGCACATCTTCTACCGGAAATCCACGTGTTTCCTAAGCCCGAAAGCGAGCAAAGCGGCAATTTGTAGTCACGGACATTGAAAATATCCTTTTGCCCTAACTTTTTTGCCCTAAGAGAATATGAAAAAGCCCTAAATCGATTTCTAGTTATGCCCTTGAAATATTTTTTGAAGGGGTTGTAGCCGTAATCGTCAAATCCCATGCAAATAAAATAGAATAAGTCTCATGCAAATGTATCCACATAAACAAAAGTACTTTTTGTGCTCAACGTAATTTATATAGAGCAAAAGCTAAAGCCACATAAATAAAAGCACTTTTGTCTTAAGGTAATTTTGTGAGAGCAAAAGCTAAAGCCAAAGGGCATGTGCATTATATAGACAAGTGGCACACATGCATAACTAAGGCCAAAAACGTCCTATCCAAGTCTTATAAAAATTTTCCAAAGGGGTACAAAGCCAACATAATGTAAATGTACAGCATTAAATTAGTTTGCACACCCATAGGTAGTAATTTATCTTGCATTTTTTCACTTTTGTATTGTCCTCAACCTTGTCAAATATCATGCTCCATATTCATGTGAAACCACCATGGAATTAAGAGATAGCTTGTTTACCATGTATCGTCGTTTGTGAACACTATGCCACAATGCTTTTACATGCCCTGATTTCCTTACCAATTTCTATCCATTAGATTTTTTTGCCTTTTTCTAGGCCAAATAAGCTATTTAAAGCAACAAACCATTGTTAACTATTTTCCAAAGGTCTCATTTTTCAAAGCCTTTTTTGTCCCCATTTTAAATGTGGAACCATATAATTTCCCCAATGTATATCGACCTTACATTCTTGTTGTCCGGATCATATTTTTGCTCAAGTGTATTAATAGATTTTTGGCCATAACCAAAAGTAGAATATAAGTCTTCAGAATGAAGCACCCTATACATTCAAGCTAAGCTACAAATGACGAATGCGGTAAGACCGCCTCTAATTCTTGTCACTCAAGGGGCTTTAATGGCAAAAATTCAAACCCCAAAGGTTACAATACAATATACCACCTTCAACCCTATAGATTTTTTAATGTTACCCACTCTCATAAGATAGCGCATTCAACATAAGAGATCCAAAGAGAATATTCTCCTCTTCTTCTTCTTCTTCTTCTTCTTCTTGAATCGTTCTTACAAAGACTAAATGGTGGGATAATGTTTAAAAACAATTAAAAGCCTCGTTCGGAGTAAGGACATGTCACCCAATATCTACCACAGTGTTTTATGCGGCCACATCAGTACTCCTACTTCCATTATGCCTTTGATATAATCAGCGTTTCATAATATAACTCAAATTTAAGATCTTATTATAATATGTATAACATGCACTTCAACCTTTACTTGAAATAGTAATCATCCCTTTCATTTTATTTATCAAGAAAATATAGCGGTTTTACAATATTAATTTAACAATGGAAGTATCTCACCCGGTTCTTGCCATAAATCATATTCTTTCTCGTCTTCAATCACCTTATAACTCTTAACTTTACTTGACTTTACTTCCAAATATTCCATTTCCTTCAAGTTAACGACCACCCTAGAAACAAAATAGAGAACAATTGGAGGGAGAACCGTTGCGACCGATCAATACACAATTAGCATGATAATGGTAAATGTGCAAAAAGAGTACATTGGGTCTCTCGGTTTATCGATCACCAATTGTATCCTTTTGCACACACTGGTGACATTAACTAGAAAGGATTGGAATAGTAACATATTAGCATTATAATTTCTCAATTATCAATAATTTCCATTAGGCGAGAACTAATTTCTTAGTCCCAAATCAATTTGGTCATGTTGATAATTGTTCAATAGCATGATAATCTTCTTATAACTTCAAATTCTCATATGTAAAAATCAGATTTCATACTCTCCTTAATGCTTTTTAAACAAGATAACACTTAAACTCATATTCTTTTAATCTACTTGTAAAACCTCTTCTTTACAACACAATTAAGCCAACAAAAGCTTAGCATGTTCATGTAGAGAATGTAAAAGAAGCATAGGTTAAAGTCTATACATTTATTAATGCAAGACTTCCAGATCCAAATGAATCAAATCACTAACTCAAACCTTAGAATGTGCACTCCATGTTCCAAAGTAGCCGGTTGGATTCTTGGAGCGTTTGATCATATTATCTGTAGCATCCAGCCATGTCCTATGTCCACTTCTTGAATCGAAGCTTGTGCCGATTATTTTGCCTTGAATCTTAAGCTGTAATATGAGGTAAAAACTTTTGTTAAATCACAAAGCATTGAATCATGCTTATTTGCAAACTAGTTATTCGGATCGTAGGTAGCATTATTAAATCTACCTCATTTTCCTTAGGCAAACATGATTTAAAAAATATAACACATATTATGAGTTTGAAGTATAAAAACACCAAGTTTCGATCATAAATATGCATCAAGATTCTCGGAAAAGCCTAAACATCTTTGCGGATCTCTGCTTTGCTAGTTTTAAGAGAATCATAAATCATGAAGAAATAAACAATAATGCTTTTGTCAAACTTAAGCACAGCATAGAGAAAAGTAAGAACTAGATCACCCTTATAAGCCTAACAAGCTATAGCGCGAGAATAACGAACACGGGCATATATTCAAGCATTGGTGGCCCACATCTTTTAACATTCGCTGACCGGGTTTTAGCAATCGAATCTTGCGGTTACAAGTCATCTTTGTGATCATTAATTTGTTAAGATGCACACCGACTTATCCATCTAAGCTTCATAGCTACTAGTGATTCTAAAGGCAGCAATCGTGGCCCGGTAGACATCCCTAAATCCAAAATCAGTTTTGTAGCAAGCACCGAACAAGCCCGGATCATCCATCGGACACAAGATTTTTTTAAGCTGTATATCGTGGGTTAGGCCATATAGACTATGAATCCGACCGTCTTAAAGCGGATCTTCATCTCTGTTTTTAGCATAGACCATCGATCTGGCTATGCCCTTTATCTTAATGAGATCTTCATCTCTGCGTTTTGAGCATAGACCATCAACTGGCTATGCCCCTTTAGCCCTAAAACCAACTACTGTTTCACATGCATATCAAAAAGAAAAAATCCATTCTTATTTGCCTTCTTGATGATCTCCGCTTCCATAGATATTTTTGCATCCATTTAGCTTGAAAACAGAATGGGTCACGATGGCGACAATTTTGGCGCCAAGAGCCATGTTGCGAAAAGCTTTATATGTTGTTTTGGACCATAAAGATTCTTTCACAAAGGCAATAAAGGCATTTTAGAGAACCAATCGATTGCTTTTTCTATCTTCGGCTTCCGTAGACCACATCGTAAGCATGTGAGGGGAAAAGTAGACACAAAGTAAAAATTATATAGTTGAACAAATTTGGTTCTTTCACAAGTCAAAAGCCACAACACTTTTTGTACATGGCAAATCATTATTGCACATGGCATATCATTAATGCCTTATGCTTTTCCTTATGCCACAATAAATACTAGACTATTGACATATGGAAACGTGGTATTTTTGCCATAGTCACTTTATGCATGTCAACCATTCATATCAAAAAATCACTTCCATAAAAATTTCAAATATATAGGCAATATATGAAGAATCTAAGATATGGCACAATAACGTATGCCAACATTAGTTAGTCTATTGATTTAAACCCACAGTATCGATAATCTCATGGTTCCATCGTTTGGACCTTTAGAGTCAAATTACAACAGGATACAACTAGGGCTAGTCGTCCAACTTACAAATTTTCATTCTTGCATGCTTCCCCATATGTCGTAGATGCCATATAAAGTACATCTTTCAACAATTCGAAGAATCATAGAGTATATTTTCTTCTTCTTCTTCTTCTTCTTCTTCTTCTTCTTCTTCTTCTTCTTCTTCTTCTTCTTCTTCTTCTTCTTCTTCTTCTTCTTCTTCTTCTTCTTCTTCTTCTTCTTCTTCTTCTTCTTCTTCTTCTTCTTCTTCTTCTTCTTCTCCCACATCCCTCCCTCAGGATGCAAGACTCCTCTGTTTATAAGGGAAGTAGGACCCCCCTTATAAAAAGAGGGGTCCTACTTCCTTACACCAGAAGAAAATAGAAAAATTATTCTATTTCATTGCATGTTGTTCTTGATATATCAAAGCTGCAAGAAATATTGAACTTAAGAGAATTAGGTACAGTGGACCCAATCTCTATGCCCTGGCACAATGGACCAAGGTTATTTTATAGATTTGAGATGTATACAGCACATTGGGCTATACATACCATGGACAACCTTGTTTTTGTACAAGAGATGTGTTTGCCAGCTACCTCCAGCAACTGTACGATGTATTTGAATAAAGCACAAAGTGCCAAAATCTAGCCTTTACAAGTTATTTTCAAGAAAAGGCGAAGAGTCCAGGAGTTTACCTTCAAAATTGCCATGTGTATCTCTTTGCTTGCAATATAAGGAACAACAGAGATTAGACAACCTTACTAGGACCAAATCTCTATGCCTTGGCACAATGGACCAAGGTCATTTTATAGATCTGAGATTTTATAGATCTGAGATGTATATACAGCACATTGGACTATACATACTATGGCCAACCTGCTATAGGCTATGGGCCATTTATCATAACATAAGGCAATGGACCCTAGTTATCCGAAAACAATAATATTCACACTAACCTGGTTTTGTAGAGGAGGTGCATTTGTCACATACCTCCAGCAATTGTACAGTGTACTTGAATAAATCATAATGTACCAAAATCCGTTTTTTAGCCCCACATTGGGTATCTCTTTTTGGCGATGGTACAACAAAGATTATACAAACCTCGAGGAACATCTCCCCATGGCTCTATATTCCACCACGGCTAGTTGTTATAGCTAAACACCATTAAATTTGCAATAGATCCTTAAGTGCATAAGAAGCGTTAGTTATGTTAAATCAAATAAGGAATCAACATTATTTAATGGTTTGGAAATGATGTGTTTCTTGAATACCTCGGCAAATAGATGTCCGCAGTTTCTTCTTGAATACGTTCTTACAAAGACTACGGTCGGATAATGTTTAAAAAAACAATTAAAAGCCTCGTTCGAGGTAAGGACATGTCACCCAATATCTACCACAGTGTGTTTATGCGGGCCACATCAGTACTCTACTTCCATTATGCCTTTGATATAATCAGCGTTTCATAATATAACTCAAATTTAGATCTTATTATAATATGTATAACATGCACTTCAACCTTTACTTGAAATAGTAATCATCCTTTCATTTATTTATCAAGAAAATATAACCGTTTACAATATTAATTTAACAATGGAAGTATCTCACCCGGTTCTTGCCATAAAATCATATTCTTTCTCGTCTTCAATCACCTTATAACTCTTAACTTTATGACTTTACTTCAAATATTCCATTTCCTTCAAGTTAGCGACCACCCTAGAAACAAAATAGAGACAATTGGAGGAGAGGAGCAGGTACCTGCGACCAATCAATACACAATTAGCATGATAATGGTAAATGTGCAAAATAAAAAGGTACATTGGGTCTCTCGGTTTATCGATCACCAATTGTATCCTTTTGCTGGTGACATTAACTAGAAAGGATTGGAATAGTAGCATATTTAGCATTATAATTTCTCAATTATCAATAATTTCCATTAGGCGAGAACTAATTTCTTAGTCCCAAATCCAATTTGGTCATGTTGATAATTGTTCAATAGCATGATAATCTTCTTATAACTTCAAATTCTCATATGTAAAATCAGATTTCATACTCTCTTAATGCTTTAAACAAGATAACACTTAAACTCATATTCTTTTAATCTACTTGTAAAACCTCTTCTTTACAACACAATTAAGCCCAACAAAAAGCTTAGCATGTTTGTAGAGAATGTAAAAGAAGCATGGGTTAAGTCTATACATTTATTAATGCAAGACTTCCGGATCAAAATGAATCAAATCACTAACTCAAACCTTAGAATGTGCACTCCATGTTCACAAGTAGCCGGTTAGTTCTTGGAGCGTTCGATCATATTATCTAGTAGCATCCAGCCATGTCCTATGTCACTAAGCTAGAATCAACTTGTGCGGTATTGCCTTGAATCTTAAGCTGTAATATGGGGTAAAAACTTTGTTAAATCACAAAGCATTGAATCATGCTTATTTACAAACTAGTTATTTCGGATCGTAGGTAGCATTATTAAAATCTACCTCATTTCCTTGGGCAAACATGATTTAAAAAAAATATAACACATGTTAGCGAGTTTGAAGTATAAAAACACCAAGTTTCGATCATAAATATGCATCAAGATTCTCGAGAAAAAGCCTAAACATCTTTGCGGATCTCTGGCGCTAGTTTAAGAGAATCATAAATCATGAAAAATAAACAATAATGCTTTTGTCAAACTTAAGCCTGCTTAGCATAGAAAAAGCGGTAGAACTAGATCACCCATAAGCCTAACAAGCTTATTTGTGGCTATGCCGCGAGAATAACGAACACGGGGCATATATTCAAGCATTGGTAGGCCCACATCTTTTAACATTTCGCGGCCGGGTTTTTAGCACAATCGAATCTTGCGGATACAAGTCATCTTTGTGATCATTAATTTGTTAAGATGCACCCACGACTTATCCATCTAAGCTTCATAGCTACTAGTGATTCTAAAGGCGACAATGTGGCGGTAGGCATCCTAAATCAAAATCGGATTTTGTAGCAAGCACCGGACAAGCCGGATCATCCATCGGACACAAGATTTTTTAGCGTATATGCGGGTTAGAGGCATATAGACTATGAATCCAGGTAGCGTCTTAGAAGCCCGGATCTTCATCTACGTTTTAGCATAGACCATCGATCACGGCTATGCCTTTATCTTAAGCGGATCTTCATCTGTTTTGAGCACAGACCATCCCGGCTATGCCCCTTTTGGGCCCTAAAACCAACTGGCGTTTCACATGCATATCCAAAGAAAAAATCCATTCTTATTTGCCTTCTTGATGATCTCCTTCCATAGATATTTTTGCATCCATTTAGCGAAAACAGAATGGGTCACGATGGCGACAATTTGGCGCCAGAGCCATGTTGCGAAAAAGCTTTATATGTTGTTTGGACCATAAAATTCTTTCACAAAGGCAATAAAGGCATTTTTTAGAGGGGAACCAATCGATTGCTTTTTTTTCTATCTTCGGCTTCCGTAGACCACATCGTAAGCATGTGAGGAAAAGTGAACACAAGTAAAAATTATATAGTTGAACAAATTTAGTTCTTTCACAAGTCAAAAGCCACAACACTTTTTTGTACATGGCAAATCATTATTGCACATGGCATATCATTAATGCCTTATGCTTTTCCTTATGCCACAATAAATACTAGACTATTGACATATGGAAACGTGGTATTTTTGCCATAGTCACTTTATGCATGTCAACCATTCATATCAAAAATCACTTCCATAAAAATTTCAAATATATAGGCAATATATGAAGAATCTAAGATATGGCACAATAACGTATGCCAACATTATTTAGTCTATTGATTTAAACCCACAGTATCGATAATCTCTTGGTTCCATCGTTTGGACCTTTAAAGTCAAATTACAACAGGATACAACTAGGGCTAGTCGTCCAACTTACAAAATTTTCATTCTTGCATGCTTCCCCATATGTCGTAGATGCCATATAAAAGTACATCTTTCAACAATTGAAGAATCATAGAGTATATTCTCTTCTTCTTCTTCTTCTTCTTCTTCTTCTTCTTCTTCTTCTTCTTCTTCTTCTTCTTCTTCTTCTTCTTCTTCTTCTTCTTCTTCTTCTTCTTCTTCTTCTTCTTCTTCTTCTTCTTCTTCTTCTTCTTCTTCTTCTTCTCCCATCCCTCCCTCGGGATGCAAGACTAGGACCCCCAATAATCCATGTGTCAAAATTTATAAAGGGTCTTTAAAAGTATTGGACAATATTATCTACTTCTTCTTTTATAAAAGAGGGGTCCTAAAATTTCCACACAAATCCTTAAGGTCATCAAAGAAATAGAAAAATTATTCTCATTTCATTGCATGTTGTTCTTTGATATATCAAAGGGATGCAAGAAATATTGAACTTAAAGAGAATTAGAAAAATTATTCTATTTCATTGCATGTTGGACCCGAAATCTCCTTAAGAAGGTGGAATGGGTGGACCCAATGGACCAAGGTTATTTTTTATAGATTTGAGATGTATCTGACACATTGGGCTATACATACCATGGACAACCTTGTTTTGTACAAAGAGATGTGTTTACGATACCTCCGGCAAGCATGGATGTATTTGAATAAAAGCCACAAAGTGCCAAAATCTAGCCTTTACAAGTTATTTTCAAGAAAAGGCGAAGAGTCAGGAGTTTACCTTCAAAATTGCCATGTGTATCTCTTTGCTTGCAATATAAGGAACAACGGAGATTAGACAACCACTGGGACAAATCTCTATGCCTTGGCCTGATGGACCAAGGTCATTTTATAGATCAGAGATTTTATAGATCACGAGATGTATATATCTGACACGATGGACTATACATACTATAGCCAACACACTTTATAGGCTATGGGCCATTTATCATAACATAAAAGGCAATGGACTATAGTTATCCAGAAAACAATAATATTCCACACTTAACTTTGGTTTTGTAAGAGGGAGGGTGCATTTGTCACATACCTCCAACAATTGTACAGTGTACTTGAATAAAATCATAATGTACCAAAATCCTTTTTTTAGCCCCACATTGGGTATCTCTTTCTTTGTGATGGTTACAACAAAGATTATACAACCCTCTGAGGAACATCTCCCCATGTCTATATTCCACCATGACTAGTTGTTATAGCTAAAACACCATTCCATTTGCAATAGATCATAAGTGCATAAGAGCGGAGTTAGTTATGTTAAATCAAATAAGGAATCAACATTATTTAATGGTTTTGGAATGATGTGTTTCTTGAATACCTCGACAAATAGATGTCGCAGTTTTCTTCTTCGAATACGTTCTTACAAAGACTTCTGGTCCCGGATAATGTTTAAAAACAATTAAAAGCCTCGCCTGGTAAGGACATGTCACCCAATATCTACCACGGTGTTTTATGCCGGGCCACATCCAGTACTCCCTACTTCCATTATGCCTTTGATATAATCAGCGTTTCATAATATAACTCAAATTTAGATCTTATTATAATATGTATAACATGCACTTCAACCTTTACTTGAAATAGTAATCATCCTTTCATTTATTTATCAAGAAAATATAACCGTTTTACAATATTAATTTAACAATGGAAGTATATCTCACCCGGTTCTTGCCATAAATCATATTCTTTCGTCTTCAATCACCTTATAACTCTTAACTTTAACGACTTTACTTCCAAATATTTCATTTCCTTCAAGTTACCGACCACCCTAGAAACAAAATAGAGACAATTGGAGGAGAGAACCCGTACCGACCAATCAATACACAATTAGCATGATAATAAGTAAGGTAAGGCCAAAAAGGTACATTGGTCTCTCGTTTATCGCGATCACCAATTGTATCCTTTTTTTGCTCTGGTGACATTAACTAGAAAGGATTGGAATAGTAACATATTAGCATTATAATTTCTCAATTATCAATAATTTCCATTAGGCGAGAACTAATTTCTTAGTCCCAAATCCACTGGTCATGTTGATAATTGTTCAATAGCATGATAATCTTCTTATAACTTCAAATTCTCATATGTAAAATCAGATTTCATACTCTCCTTAATGCTTTTAAACAAGATAACACTTAAACTCATATTCTTTTAATCTACTTGTAAAACCTCTTCTTACAACACAATTAAGCCCAACAAAAGCTTAGCATGTTCATGTAGAGAATGTAAAAGAAGCATAGGTTAAGTCTATACATTTATTAATGCAAGACTTCGAGGATCAAATGAATCAAAATCACTAACTCAAACCTTAGAATGTGCACTCCATGTTCTAAGTAGCGGTTGGATTTTGGAGCGTTTTGATCATATTATCTAGTAGCATCAAGCCATGTCCTATGTCACTAGCGAATCAGCTTGTGCCGGTATTTGCCTTGAATCTTAAGCGTAATATGAGGGTAAAAGCTTTGTTAAATCACAAAGCATTGAATCATGCTTATTTGCAAAACTAGTTATTCGCATCGTAGGTAGCATTATTAAATCTA